>JAUCBJ010001314.1:0-22335 GCA_032718475.1 Nemertoderma westbladi
CTCTAATGATTCTGAGAGTACTCCTAAGTCATCAGCAAAGTCTAGATCAGTTAGGTACTTGGCAGGATTTCCTCGACTTCTGGAGCCAGTAGGTGGAGTTATCATCACCCCATCATCATTATAATGATCTAAGGACATGCGTAGAACATAGTCAACCACAATAATGAACAAGAATGGTGCAAGTGTGTCTCCTTGGAGGACGCCCCATAACACTTCAAATGGTTCTGTGTCACCGTCAACAGTAGACACAAATGTTGTCGAACCATCGTATACTGATCTGATTGCTGCAATAATTTCATCAGGAATCCCATATAATGAAAGTATGCTGAACATACGTGAGCGAGAGACTGAATCAAAGGCCTTGAAGAAGTCAACAAAGATAACAGCCAGATGCCTGTCTTTCTTTTTTGATAACGCTTGATAACTTTTTTTTTTCTTTCTAAAGCGATCAGATAATGGCGAAGTAATTTACAAAACAGAGAATGACAGGAAGGCGATGGAGTTTGAGTTTATTAAACCCAGTAAGATGTGCATAGCGAAGCGATCGAGACGGATAACTGAGTCTATTACAGTATTAAACCGAGTAGTGTCTACATCATTGTCCAGAATAGGGTGTTTCCCTTCACTTCTATGGGGCTTTCTATTATTCCTACCTGTCCCAAATACGTTGTGTAATGATTTCCAACCTGTCCAATATAGGGGCATCCAATCAAATCATCATATGAGCCAACTCCTCGCCATCGGACCAATACCAACATTCCTAAAGTTAGGTATCTCTCTTATTGGCTATGTAATGTAAAGGTTAATGGAAAATTCCACTGATATATAATCCAAGTGTCAGCTATGAATCCGGGGCTCATTAACAACCTATACTGGACAGAGCAACATATTTGGGACAAGAGCTGGTTGAGGTATATGTACAGTGGAAATTCCCATTCTAAATAAGGGCATTTGGAATACATGTTCCCTAGTTATGGTTAAAGATATACTGTGGGTGCCTTGCAAATGGCCTGTAAGACTGTGATGCATTATAGGCTATAGTGTCATCATAGTCACGTTATTTAATTTCATGTTGTGCAATTTATTCATATTATGCAATTTATTCATGTTGTGCAATTTATTATTCATTGTGCAATTTATTCATGTGGTGCAATTTATTCACTTATAATAAATCTAAATACATTCGTATAATAATAATTAAATGACAATCCAATTAGTGATATCGCAACCTCCTCCCCCAGACTCAACTTCATCCCAAATAGTCCTTAATAAGTCTTAAATTTGACTCAAATAGGTTGTTTGTGTCCCATATAGGGTGTTTGTGTCCTGTATAGGGTGTGAGTGCTCATAATTATTTCAAATAGTTTCGAAATGTAATGGAATACTCAAAAGAATATAGAATGCACTATCATAGCTTTCATTTAAATTTGTCCCAAATAGGTTGTTTGTGTCCCATATAGGGTGCTTGTGTCCCATATAGGGTGTTTGTGTCCCAAATAGCCTGTGACTTTCTCAAAATGATTTTAAATAGTTTCTGAATCTCATGGAATACTCAAAAGAATATAGAATTCACTACCATAGCTTTAATTTCAATTTGTCCCAAATAGGTTGTTTTTGTCCCATATAGGGTGTTTGAGTCCCGTACAGGGTGTGAATTGCTTAATGATTTCAAATATTTTCTAAATGTAATGGAATACTCAAAAGAATATAGAATTCACTACCATAGCTTTAATTTCAATTTGTCCCAAATAGGTTGTTTGTGTCCCATATAGGGTGTGTTTGTATCCCAAATAGCCTGTGACTTTCTCAAAATGATTTTACATAGTTTATAAATATAATGGAATACTCAAAAGAAAATCTAATTCACCATCATAGCTTTAATTTAAATTTGTCCCAAATAGGTTGTTTTTGTCCCATATAGGGTGTTTGTGCGCCGTAAGGGGTGTGTATTGCTTATAATGATTTCAAATAGTTTCTAAATGTAAGGGAATACTCAAAAGAATATAGAATTCACTACCATAGCTTTAATTTCAATTTGTCCCAAATAGGTTGTTTGTGTCCCATATAGGGTGTTTGTGTCCCGTATAGGGTGTGAAGTGCTTATAATGATTTCAAATAGTTTCGAAATGTAATGGAGTACTCGAAAGAATATAGAATTCACTATCATAGCTTTCATTTAAACCTGTCCCAAATAGGTTGTTTGTGTCCCATATAGGGTGTTTGTGTCCCATATAGGGTGTTTGTGTCCCAAATTGCATGTGACTTTCTTAAAAAATTTTACATAGTTTATGAATATAATGGAATACTCAAAAGAAAATATAATTCACTATCATAGCTTTAATTTAAATTTATCCCAAATAAGTTGTTTTTGTCCCATATTGGGTCTTTTTGTGCCAAATAGCGTATGACTTTCCCAAAATGATTTTACATAGTTTATAAATATAATGGAATAATAAAAATAATATTTTTTCCTTTATAAACTATGTAAAATCATTTTGAGAAAGTCACACGCTATTTGGAACACAAACACCCTATATGGGACACAAACACCCTATATGGGACATAAACATTGTACTTGTGACAAATTTAAATTAAAGCTATGATAGTGAATCTATATTCTTTTGAGAATTCCATTACATTTAGAAAATATTTTAAATCATTATAAGCAATTCACACCCTATACAGGACACAAACACCCTATATGGGACAAAAACAACCTACTGGGACAAATTGAAAATAAAGCTATAGTAGTGAATTTTATATTCTTTTGAGTATTCCATGAGATTTAGAAACTATTTAAAATCATTTTGAGAAAGCCACACGCTATTTGGGACACAAACAACCTATTTGGAACCAAATTTAAATTAAAGCTATGATAGTGAGTTATATTTTCTTTTGAGTTTTCCATTATATCTATAAATTATGTAAAATTATTTTGAGAAAGTCACACGCAATTTGGGACACAAACATCTTATATGGGACACAAACACCCTATATGGGACATAAACAACCTATTTGGGACAAATTTAAATTAAAGCTATGATAGTGAATTCTATATTCTTTTGAGTATTCCATTACATTTAGAAAATATTTTAAATCATTATAAGCAATTCACACCCTATACGGGACACAAACACCCTATATGGGACAAAAACAACCTATTTGGGACAAATTGAAATTAAAGCTATAGTAGTGAATTCTATATTCTTTTGAGTATTCCATGAGATTTAGATACTATTTAAAATCATTTTGAGAAAGTCACACGTTATTTGGGACACAAACACCCTATATGGGACACAAATAACCTATTTGGGACAAATTTAAATGAAAGCTATGATAGTGAATTCTATATTCTTTTGAGTATTTATTCCATTACATTTCGAAACTATTTGAAATCATTATAAGCACTTCACACCATATACGGGACACAAACACCCTATATCGGACACAAAAAACCTATTTGGGACAAATTTAAATTAAAGCTATGATAGTAGATTCTATTTTCTTTTGAGTAGTTCCATTATATTTATAAACTATATAAAATCATTTTGAGAAAGTTACATGCTATTTGGGACAAAAACACCTTTTGTGAGACACAAACACCCTATATGGGACATAAACAATCTATTTGGGACCAATTGGAATTAAAGCTATGATTATGAAGTCGATATTCTTTTCAGTATTCCTTCCCATTTATAAACTATTTGAAATAATTTTGATAAAGCTACAGGCTATTTTGGACAAAATCAACCTACAGTATATGGGACACAAACGGACACTAACAACCTATTTGAGTCAAATTTAAGACTTATTAAGGACTATTTGGGATGAAGTTGAGTCTGGGGGAGGAGGTTGCGATATCACTAATTTGATTGTCATTTAATTATTATTATACGAATGTATTTAGATTTATTATAAGTGAATAAATTGCACCACATGAATAAATGTCACAATGAATACATTGCACAACATGAATAAATTGCATATGAATAAATTGCACAACATGATAAATTGCACAATATGAATAAATTGTACAACATGAAATTAAATAACATGACTATGATGACACTATAGCCTATAATGCATCACAGTCTTACAGGCCATTTGCAAGGCACCCACAGTATATCTTTAACCATAACTAGGGAACATGTATTCCAAATGCCCTTATTTAGAATGGGAATATTTCCACGACTTTGTATGGGCCGAACGGCCCGAACCTGATGTTTCCAGTCAAGGAGGAATCGACTAATGGTTAGGGTTAGAGCTCGTCGTCGGTGTCCATGAGGGTCTGAGGATGAGTGGGTGATTCAATAAAACGCTAACAATGATACCGGACTGACTGATTGAACCAGAGTGGCGATGGTAGTCGCTGATGTATATACAGTATATTATATATATCATGTATTGATTGTTAGTAGATATTTTTTTATAATATTTGTTTATTAAATTGTCTTCAATGTCTATATTGATAATATTGTGTGCTGATTTTACTTATTTTTCATTTTATAAATCTTGCTGTGGCCGTTTTAATCTACTATAAACTGCCGTATCAATTTCATGATATTTTAATGGATATGCAATTTAACTTCTTCTTTCTATTAACTTTCAATGCAATCAAATATAACTGTAAAGCTATTGACTTTCGTGTTATTGTTTTGCTGTTACTTCGAGATGGGATTTGAATCCCATCGGATTACTGATTAATTCCCATCATCGAGATGGGAATACTTTATAATGAAACAGTGGTGGTCCGCGGGATAGTGGGAAGGGATGGGACTGTTGCTGGAATGTGACAGCCTGAAAATTAAAACAAACAAAACTTCCAGACTTCTATATTTTTACTTTCAAAACAAAACGCCCAAAACATTTCAATGCTGAAGTACTGTTCAAGTCCCATGGATGTATGGTTGATAAACAGATAAAGAGGGGCAGAGGGAGGTCAGGGTTTCTGGTAGACTATAGTCCCCGCGATGATGGCTGTTTGTTTAGTTTACTCTTACTCAATAAACATATAAATCAGAACGAGTTAATCTAATGGAACGATGCCTTTCGCGTGGCGTTAGCATACTCAAATTTATTAGGGCCTAATATTTATGAGGAGTAAGGGACTTTAGTATAATCAGAACGCGATGTTTGATATTTATACAGTACTGCAGTATGCAGTAAAACCTTTTGTCTGACAGCAGACAGGTCTGCAGGTTGATGTACCGTGGAGATCAGAGATTATTGCCATACATCCTGATTGACGACCGTGTATCACATTACTGCAAGTTGACACATAAATTACATTAATATCTATGGGACTACACCTACCTACATTCACCCTACACGTGCATCTACATGTAGGCTACACCTACCTTCATGTAGCCTCTATCAGTCTATATAGGCTATACCTCTACGCAAAAGATATACCCGTTCTCAGGTTCTGTCTGGTGTAGTCTCAGATCAGCGTGAGTGGTAATCTAAACCGGCCACACAACTTGTTACTGTGTGAAATCTGAAAGATATTAACATTTCAGCCTTTCCGAATTCATAAATTATCTGATATTACAGTATTATGGACAGCGATTCTTCGAGTCCACAGCAAAGTGAAGGTGGCGGTGGGTGGAGTCCGAATTCGAATTTAAGTGTCGGAAGTCCCATTTCCGACTTGGAGAGTCGCAATTCCAGAGATGATAGCCCAATTTCCGAGGCTGCCTCTTCAGGAAGCCAACGTTTATCTCCAGAAGAGGACAAACTGAATACCGGTAACAGAGACGACAAATATATCGTAGAGAACGGTGTTGAAGAGCCGTATAGCTCCCTTGACGAGGGGAGTAAAGGGTCAGCCTACAGCTCCCCGGTGCAAGTGGTGGACCAAGAGGAAGATAGTGGCGACGGCTTGCTTGTGGTCGGCGAGGATAGCGACGTGGATGAGGTTAAAGAGGATGGAGGGGTCTCTAAAGCAGACGATCTATTCGGGGGGGATATATCGGCCAGTAGCGAGGATGAATCGAGGGGTGAGGCGCGGCCAGCAGAGGAGCGGGAAGTTCCGGAGGAACGGGATATATTCGGGGAGGTTTCGGACGACGATGAAGAGGTGTCCCGGCCCGTTGTCGATGACATCGACGAAGACGTGCAGGAGGATGTCCGCATCGAAGTTGAGATGCCGAAACTCAACACGGACCTCGGGGACGAACGCTACTTCGTGAAGCTGCCCAACTTCCTGTCGATGGAGAAACGGCCCTTCGATCCTAATTACTACGATGAGGACATAGAGGATGAGTCGGAGGTTCTTGACGAGGAAGGAAGGAGTCGTCTGAAACTCAAGGTGGAGAACACGATCCGATGGCGGACGGTGTTGGACAGTGAGGGGCGGGAAGCCAGGGAATCGAATGCGAGACTCGTGAGATGGGACGACGGTTCGATGTCGTTGCATCTCGGAAACGAGATCTTCGATATACATCGGATGGGGCAGCAGGGTTTGTGCTCGCATCTGTTCGTCCGACAGGGTACCGGGTTGGTCGGACAGTCTGTGTTCCACAGTAAACTCAACTTCCGACCCCACACCACCGAGTCCGCCACACACAGGAAGATGACGATGAAGGCCGCGGATAAATCGTCCCGCGTGCAGCGCGTCAAGGTGCTCCCGATGGCGGGAGCGAATCCCGAGTGCAATCGCGCCGAATTGGTGAAACAGGAGGAGGAGAGACTGCGAGCAACGCTGCGACGGGAGTCCCAGAGACGGAGGATCAGGGAGAGACAGCAAGCCAAGAGGATGACATCGTCCTACTTGGAGGCCGACGATGACGGGGGGACCTCGATAGCTGCCATAAAACGTCAGTACAAAAGTAAACAGGGGAATATAACTCGGGCAGCCGACATATACAGCAGTACGGAGAGCGAGGAAGAGAAACCCACCAATCTATACTCGGGATCCTCCGCCGACGGACTGCAATCGGACACCGATACGAGGAAAACTAAACGGAAGACTAAAACCCTAGTTGTAGAGGACGATGACGACAGTGATTTATAGTTCTACTTACTTACATTACTTTATTATGTAATTTTATTTTCTTGTGTACTATACGACAAACTTAATGAAAAGCTCAAATAATATGCGAAATCAAGGCCTTCTATATTGTTGTTATCAATTATCGCGGTTCCGAATAATATATATTTAAGTTGAAGTGATAATATTCGGAAGTGAGTTACGTGAGATGGTTTCATTAAAGCCATCGTAAAATATTTTACGATAGCCTTTGTTTTATCTCGGTTGGCTCTAATGATATGAAATGTGTTTAAATATTGAATTCCGCTGTGTCATAACAATAACAACTATTACTTAAACTTAAACTATTATAGCACAAAGCTGTAAAGGGATACATGACCGAACGTAATCAGGATCGAATGTACGGTAACATAGTTTTTATGAACGAACGTAACCTCAATTATGTTACATTGGATCCTATAACTATGTTACATTCGATCTATATATTACTAAGCCCGAATGTAACATTGCCATTTAAAGGAGCAGGTTACAGAGGCGTGTTGGGGGAACCAAAACAATAAACGAAAGTTAATACATGTTACAAGATTATGCAGGTTACTTAATTGGGTCTCGGGTCTTTGTTTTGTACTCACTAAACTATTTCTTCCTGTAAATAAAGGAAGCATTTCATCGGTTAACTCCTGAAATCAAAACACAACTGAAATAAATGTATGTTACATTCGGGCTTAGTAATTTGTAGATCGAATGTAACATAGTTATAGGATCCTATGTAACATAATTGAGGTTACGTTCGAGTCATAAAAACTATGTTACATTCGATCCTGATTACGTTCGGTCTGTCACCCGCTGTAAAGAGTTTGGTTTAAAGCTTAAAGTTTAACTTGATGTCTGGCGATAATGAGGTTTAAATATTACGCCGATATTGGCTGTTTAAGATTTGTTGTCATCGCAGCGAAGTGTCTTATGGAGTGTTCTTATACTATGGAGTGCTAATGCACACATTCCATTATTGTCTTTTTTGGTCCAATTGTCCAAGTCACTGAATTACGACACTATATTCCAGGACATGGTGTCGGTGGTGGCGTATCGACTGGGCAGAGTAGAAATAATATTAATAAATTAGTAAGATATAAATTAATGTGTTTTTAGATGATATTAATTAATTAATTTGTGTTAATTTGTGATATTAATGTATATTATTATAATTATAATTATTATTATTATATTGTGGTAAATATTTATTTATTTATGTTACAGGAACTGGGATTAAACATTCATCGTACGAGGTCCGACGCAAACAAGCTACCGCCATAGTGATGTTGGGTGTGATAGGAGCAGAGTTTGGGCAGGAGATTGAGCCGAGTACAGATAGAAAGTCAAAGACTGACATTGTAGAAGGGTAAGTCAGACCCCCCGAATCTGTACCTATTGCCTTCAACAGAATTAGTCTGACACTAATACTGTTCAATGTGGGTTGTTGTCCCCAATGCACTAATCCTCCCCCCTTGGACCACTTAGAAATATAATCACTTCAAATACAGTAAATCATTGAAATTCATTGCAATAACTTGTAATGTATGGGGCCATCCATAAATGACGTCACGTTTTTTAAATACATTTTCGACCCCCCCCCCCCCTTTCGTCACAAATGAAATGGCTACCCCCCCCCCCCCCTCCCCTATGTCACGCCACACTATATTAAATTAAATTATTACTCTTATATTATTAGAACAATAAATCTGGAATAAATTTCTCAACTATAATAGATATAAACTAACATTACAAATTACAGTAATACGAGTTTTTCAGACATGCTCCCATGGGCACGACAGGTGGTCTGTCATGCTTATAATAGCCATTGGTAGGACATCAGCTACTGGGTATGTGTTCGCAGGGGATCGGCCTCCGCTTTCCAGGACATTGCTTTCGCCGTGAGGACCAGCCAGTGCATAATCTTGTACTTTGGCAGCCTCATGGAGTGAATAAGCATGGTGGGCAGCCCATGACTTTCTTGAGACGCATCTTAAAGGACACTGGACTTGAAGATGCGGATGAGCTAGCAAATGTCATGGGTGATATGGAGTTGTGGCGGCGCAATTTTGTCGACAAGCCGGCACAGCATTCTTAAAAATGCAGCTGCAATGCAGCATGCCGATCCTAGTAGTAGTCGCAGGGGATTGATAATCAAAACGGGTTTTGGAACTACCGCTACCATGAAGGGATGTAAGAATTTTGATGCAAAAAGATGACATTCTTTACAAACACACTCTAATTTTACCAATTATGGAAGGGCAGTAGGTGCAAAATTGCTGTTGCACAGCGACTGTTAGCGGCTGTTTGAGGAATTTAACTTAACTAGCAGTTTAGTAGTCAAGATCCCAGAGGTCCCCAGATCTCCTGCTACCACTATGGCAGTAATGTGGTACTACCTGTAGCTGTCAGCCCAGTAGGGCAGGCCCGATAAGCATAGCCTATTCATTATTTAGTTGATCAAGGGTGGGTTGGTTTTAGCCCCGTCAACTAAATAAGTCATTGAGGGCTATAGCGCCTAGGGCACCATTGAAGGCAAAGGCTTGATACGCATCTGCAATAGAGATGATACACGCCCCGCTCTGTCTATACTGGATGCTCCTCTACCCAGTGTTAGGTAACCTAACCCAGGAGGCACACTTGGTTCAGGGTGTAACAAAAGGACCCCTCACAGTCGGCAGCAGGGCTGTAGGCCATGGATAGGCGGAAGGTAATCAACCAACGGCTAGACATGCTGACAAGGTCGGCGGAGGTGACCAACTGCGAAGACGCTTGTAGGAGTTGCGACCACAAGCGGTTTACTCTCGCAACTGAAAGATATTGTACGAGTTTGCTCGACCTAGTAGTATTAGTAGCAGTAGTATAATTGTTCGCTAAGATGGCTTGCATCTTTTGCTGCACGAAGGCCCACTCGTGTAATGTAAAACATGGAATGTATCACAACCTATTTAAATTTAATCATTAATCCTTTAATCTTTAATCCTAATTTAAATCTAAATTTAATACTTACTCTACAACCTTAAAACCATCACTCGAGGTGCACGCGGTCTACCGAAATCAAAAATCCACCGTAATAGCTGACTACAAACGCCCAGCGTTAACGCGCCTTCGATTAGTATCTCACAACCTTAGGATTGAGAGTGGAAGGTGGAGCCGGACCCCATCGTGCGAGCGGGTGGGTTTGTAGTTGCGATGGAGTCTCTGTTCAAACAGAAGGACATGTTATGCTTAGATGCAAAATGACTGAGGCACTACGACTTAATTATATTTGTCAGTCTTATATAACTTTCTCAGATCTCATGTCGGTCGAAAATACATTAAAGCTCTGTAATTATAGGAGCGAGGCACTCGAGCTAGCAACACAGGATAAAAATTAATATATGATCTTAAACACAGAATACCATTACTGGGAAAAATTAGAACTCTCATATGTGGAAAAATGATATTATATTATTGGGGGATTATTATTATATAATTAAATTTTGTGCTTACCAATAGGAGTTGTGCATTATTCATTATTTTAAGTATTAAAATTAATTCTATTACGTACTTCAATAACTGAAATGACAAATTAATTTACTGAAGGTATTTAAATTTGGACATACTGTTATCTATAGAGTAACTTATACTGTTATCTATAGAGTAACTTATACTGTTATCTATAGAGTAACTTATACTGTTATCTATAGAGTAATTTGTGCAGAAATTTTGATAATTCAGTTGTAAATTGTTTGTATTATTATTTCGTACCAATTTTAAAGTTTTGTGCTCCATTATTCAATATATCAATGAAGAACATATATATATCTCCTCCTAGGAGACGGGAGGGGGGGGGGGGGGGGTTGGGGGGGTCTGGACGCAAATCCCATCTTTGCGAAATAATATCATCCCACCTCAATGTTAAATTTTCAATTTAGGGAAAGGAGCAGAAGGATACAGTGGCACGTTATTTTAACCAAAACAATAAACTAAACACAATAGAACAGCTGAACAGGTTACAGTTTTATTTTTGGGAGTAATATCTGTGCCTCCTAGATGTATTTCTGTAAACTTCCTTTGGCTTTTAAATTGTTTGTAGCCAGAACTATAATTATATTTTTGAAACCTTTTCTGGCTGATTACGTGTCTTTCTTTATATTTCGTTTACCTTTATATATTGGACCGTGATTAATTGTGAACTGCCGAGATTAATTGTGAACTACCGTGATTAATTGTGAACTACAGAGATTAATTGTGAACTACCGTGATTAATTGTGAACTACAGAGATTAATTGTGAACTGCCGAGATTAATTGTGAACTACCGTGATTAATTGTGAACTACAGAGATTAATTGTGAACTACCGTGATTAATTGTGAACTACAGAGATTAATTGTGAACTACCGTGATTAATTGTGAACTACCGTGATTAATTGTGAACTGCCGTGATTAATTGTGAACTACCGTGATTAATTGTTTACTACCGAGATTAATTGTGAACTACCGTGATTTATTGTGAACTACCGAGATTAATTGTGAACTACCGTGATTAATTGTGAACTACCGAGATTAATTGTGAACTACCGTGATTAATTGTGAACTACCGTGATTAATTGTTAACTACCGAGATTAATTGTGAACTACCGTGATTAATTGTGAACTACCGTGATTAATTATGAACTACCGAGATTATTTGTTAACTACCGTGATTAATTGTTAACTACCGAGATTAATTGTGAACTACCGTGATTAATTGTGAACTACCGTGATTAATTGTTAACTACCGAGATTAATTGTGAACTACCGTGATTAATTGTGAACTACCGTGATTAATTGTGAACTACCGCGATTAATTGTGAACT
Source organism: Nemertoderma westbladi (assembly GCA_032718475.1). Classification (NCBI taxonomy): domain Eukaryota; kingdom Metazoa; phylum Xenacoelomorpha; order Nemertodermatida; family Nemertodermatidae; genus Nemertoderma; species Nemertoderma westbladi. Next base: position 11,862 of record JAUCBJ010001314.1, read on the forward strand.
ACCGTGATTAATTGTGAACTACCGTGATTAATTGTGAACTACCGTGATTAATTGTGAACTACCAAGATTAATTTTGAACTACAGAGATTAATTGTGAACTACCGTGATTAATTGTGAACTACCGCGATTAATTGTGAACTACCGTGATTAATTGTGAACTACCGTGATTAATTATGAACTACCGAGATTAATTGTGAACTACCGTGATTAATTGTGAACTACCAAGATTAATTTTGAACTACAGAGATTAATTGTGAACTACCGAGATTAATTTTGAACTACCGTGATTAATTATAAACCACCGAGATTAATTGTGAACTACTTTTTAATTAATCCTTGTATTTTCTGTGATTTCTGTCCCATTTTCACTTTTCTCGTTACCAGCAGGAGCGTAGAAATGCTGACTTTTCCCTACGTATAATATCACTTTCCTTAGAAATGCTTACATTTTTTTCTTACTATTTGCAAACTTGCAGTGGGCTGATCTGATAGGTTTGTTACATGTTATATACACGGCACTGAAGATACCTAGCAACAACCGTGACAACAGCCGAAAACTGAATATAACAAATTTTGTTTAAAAAAAGTATCATATTTTTTATTTTTACTATTTTTTTTGATCCGACGATATTTAACAGGACTTCCGCTAAGACTTTCCCTTAATTAAGGTTTATCAACTTAACTCATCGTCTTAACGTAACTGCTTACTTCCGGTTATTATTGATGTTTTATTATTATTTGTCAGTGGTATAAAATTAAATTATTCATTAGTAGCACACCATTGCCGTCTCTATAGTGCATACTTATCCTGAAAGGATTACAATATTGACGGGTGACAATAAATTGTTTGTTTCAATAAGTTTCGTTATGAAAATGAGGTTTATTTTATGTCCAGGTTTGACCTGTCCAATTACAGCTTAGCGCGTCACACTTGCAAGGCGTTGACATACCTCCTGCTACAGTCGCCATCGAGTCGCCTACCACCACACACTCCCATCAGACGGGCCGCTATAGACCTTCTGGGTCGCGGCTTCACAGTCTGGCAGCCTTACATGGATGTCAGCGCGGTACTTCTGGGGCTACTCGAACTGTGCTGCGATTGCGAGAAACTCTCTGAAAGGTAAATCATGTATTCATATAGTCATATAGTCTGTCTACAGACTTCTACTAATACTATTATTTATTAAAAGTCTGGTTACGGTAGTTCCTCTATTATTTATTTATAGTCTGGTTACAGTTGTACTTCCTCTAATACCTTTTGATATTCTGGTTATTGGACTTCCTCGATTACCTTTCATTTATAGTCTGGTTACAGTTGTACTTCCTCTAATACCTTTTGATATTCTGGTTCATTGGACTTCCTCTAATACCTTTTGATATTCTGGTTATTGGACTTCTTCCATTATTTATTTACAGTCTGGCGACCGGACTTCCGCTATCACCAATTGTAGATACTTCTCGTACAGCCCACCATTCTCTGTCGCTAATAGCAACGGCTAAACCAGCCACATTCATAACGACAATGGCAAGGGAAGTGGCGCGATTCCAGGTGGGTTATTTTACTGTTCCCGATGTTTTATATTAGATTTTAATAGAATATTATTTTCATACCATCGCGGCTTAGAAATGCCGTTAAACAAAAAATTAAATCGAAATTATTCTTACGCAACTTTTACTTTTCTTCTCACGTTGCAAATCCTACACCATGCCCAGAATATAGTGTCGTAATTCAGTGACACGACCCCCCCCCCCCCCCCCCCCCCCTAATTTTTATACAAATCTTATTGAGATTGATTGCATGGAATTTGAAATGGAGATAGTTTCACCTCCCGACCACTGACTTTCAATCTTTAGCTACAAGCGTTTAAAAAAGTGTCTCCGGCGATATTACACCAATCCCACCGCAATTATTATTCTCTTATATTTGTTGGTATCAATGGAAAGCTGGTCCTGCAAGGATTCCAAATATGTAACACAATCTGAATTTTGTTGAAAAATAACTGTTGAATACCTTGAAGTACCTTGAAAATAACTTGTTTATGTGGTAACCAATGACGCCGTAACTTTACAGCTTGCCGTAATTGGTTACATAAACAAGGGACATTACAACGCCAATACAATACAATACTAAATGTACTACAGGCCAATACAATACTGTAGTGTCCTCTAAATTTGTAAAGTGCTAAATAACAACTTGCTCTTAATACTAACGGCGTTGAGTAATGTTACAATTTTGGAATAAAACTTATTTACATAACTTATCTACTAAACTAGTGGATGTAACTTCGCCCATCGGATTTGTCGACCTCAAAAACCCTTTTCCCCAAAAAATGATTTCTTATATTATAAACTATTATAAATTACAAATAAATAAATTACACCTAAAATCAATAGAGCAATCACATATTTATTATGTGAAAAAACCTCGCTAACTTGAGTGACTAACTTGACTAACGTGAGATATTTGATATATTCAAAAAGTGGATGATACTTTAGTTCCCGAAATGTAACAATTTACGTGTAACAGGCCAGTGTAAATATGATTCATTCCCTATTAAATTGCAGCATATTGTGCCTTTAATTAAATTATTCTGGAACATCACCAATTTGCTACTTACTCTTCCATACTGTTCATTTTGTTTGGCTTGTGTTAATTGTGTAACTTATGCAAATTTATGTAGAATTTAATCCTCAAAATAATTTTTATATATATACTTTTTTGGTCATTAACAAGGTAAATTAGAACACAAAAAACGTGGTTCGGATTGATTGCGAATTACTTTTGGGTTCTTTGGGCTAGATTAACTCTCCCAGTAACAACTTTAATGATTATGCTCATTGGAGCAACCGTAACATGACATGTTCTAGAATTTTATTGTTACTAAGTTAGTGATTACTTTGCAGCGTTCAGTCACATAATGTAACAAAATAGCGTAAAACATATTGTTTAATATGTTTTAACATCCATAGATGCAGGATGATGCAGGAGCCTCCGTGTTGTAGTGGTTAGCATACCTGAACGTTTATCGGGAGACGCGGGTTCAATCCCCGCTGGTGGCGAATTCATTTTTTCCGCTCCATTTGCTATAGAGTTGGATCATCCTAAGTCCTGTTTAAATTACTTAATAATCTATAGCGTAAAACATATTTTTGCTATTTTCACACGAGGTATTATATTTACCGAGCGTAGCGAGATTAATAAACATTTGATAGATTAATAATTTTCCACTGTAGTCAAACTAGCTAATCAACTAATTTTCCCACATATGACGATTATGGAAAAAAATAAGGGTTTGATTGGGACATGGGTAATTTCTAGTGTCGTGTATTTAGGGTATTTAATTGACTACAACAATAATAATATTGCATGTAAGTAAAGAAAAGATAATTATAATAATTGATTTACATGAAAAACTAATTACTCGGGTTACTAATTAATTACTTGGTGGTGTGTAATTGAATACATTAGTTGATTTCCCCTGTATTCGTCATTAAGGCCTTTATACATTCCCTAACGTGTCCATCGGCCCGCCTTCTCTGCGGTAGAAACACGGCCATCCACACTCTAGCCTCGGTAACCTCCTCCAACTCAACCACATTCTCTACAATCCAACTCCAATCCGCCTCGTTAAACGCCTCCAATCCATTGTGGCTCGTGCGTTTACTGGGTCTGAGTCCATCACCGCTCCCTGTGCGCCACATGGCCGCCACCTTGACGGCGCCCACCGCCACATCGGCTCCCAGACGCGCGGTAACCGAGGCGATATCGTCCGAGTCCGGCGGGTAGTTGGCGTAGACGACTGCGGGCTGCTTTCCCGCCTCCCGTCGGTTCAACCGATCGTAATCCGTATCTTCAGTTCCGCTCGTATCCTTTATTAGTCCGCGTATTACCATGGCAACCGACTCCTGCCCCTCCTGTCGCACTATGACCCATTTTGTTCTTGGCCACTGGTAGTCAACACTGGTCGATACGAAACTCTGGAACTCTTCGAGGCTGAGTCTCGGTTTAGCCGAGTTGCTCCGTTCCTCCAGATCTTCCGTCATTCCGCATTGGTTCATCATAACAACTGAGTGTAGATTATCAGAATAACCAAGGTTGATTCTCTAATCACGTCGAGTTTTTGCTTTGGTAAAATATATTGAAAATTTGCCGGGAATATTCATATTGTCTCAATACGGTTTATTGATATAATTAACTTGTTATATCACGTAATAATGTTAGCAGTAATTTAATAACTAACTTTAATTAGTACTGAAAATTTATTGTTATTGGTTTTAACTATGTTATTTAAATTATTTAAAAAGTTTAAATTGATCTGATGATAGTCTCGAGTTGTGCGAACATTTACACGAATGAGCCATAACGATTGAGTGAAATATTGAAACGAGTGTCCGAAGTGATGATATAAAGTACTATATATACAATGTAATATAATACGGTGTTCTATTGTTTAACATCTAGAATACTTGAAAATTATTAAGTAGCTATCTATAAGATATGACTACAACATTATTTCTACGTTGAAAAGTAATCCACAACTTAGGAACAATAAACTTCCAGAACACGTTATGGGTGTTACTATGACAGATAAGGCCATATAAATTCACTACGCGTACAAAATATAATAAATAAACTGACCCTAACCTATGAGCTTTACACGTACCGGTCACAAACAATTGTGGACTGTACGTTTTTATTAGGCCGGTACAATTTGCATTTATTTTTCTCTGGTACATATTTATTTGCACAAGGCGTAGATTAGGGAAGACGTTATCACAAGCTGCAGATTACACAAGGCATAGATTAGGGATGCCGTTATCATAAACCGCAGATTGCACAAGGCGTAGATTAGGGATGCCGTTATCACAAGCTGCAGATTGCACAAGGGGTAGATTAGGGATGCCGTTATCACAAGCAGCAGATTGCACAAGGCGTAGATTAGGGAAGACGTTATCACAAGCTGCAGATTGCACAAGGCGTAGATTAGGGATGCCGTTATCACAAGGCGTAGATTAGGGAAGACGTTATCACAAGCTGCACATTGCACAAGGCGTAGATTAGGGATGCCGTTATCACAAGCTGCAGATTGCACAAGGCGTACATTAGGGATGCCGTTATCACAAGCTGCAGATTGCACAAGGCGTAGATTTGGGATGCCGTTATCACAAGCTGCAGATTGCACAAGGCGTAGATTAGGGAAGACGTTATCACAAGCTGCAGATTGCACAAGGCGTAGATTAGGGAAGACGTTATCACAAGCTGCAGATTGCGCAAGGCGTAGATTAGGGAAGCCGTTATCACAAGCTGCAGATTGCACAAGGCGTAGATTACGGATGCCGTTATCACAAGGCGTAGATTAGGGAAGACGTTATCACAAGCTGCAGATTGCACAAGGCGTAGATTAGGGATGCCGTTATCACAAGCTGCAGATTGCACAAGGCGTAGATTAGGGAAGACGTTATCACAAGCTGCAGATTGCACAAGGCGTAGATTAGGGAAGCCGTTATCACAAGCTGCAGATTGCACAAGGCGTAGATTACGGATGCCGTTATCACAAGCTGCAGATTGCACAAGGGGTAGATTAGGGAAGATGTTATCACAAGCTGCAGATTGCACAAGCCGTAGATTAGGGAAGACGTTATCACAAGCTGCAGATTGCACAAGGCGTAGATTAGGGAAGACGTTATCACAAGCTGCAGATTGCGCAAGGTGTAGATTAGGGAAGCCGTTAACACAAGCTGCAGATTGCACAAGGCGTAGATTACGGATGCCGTTATCACAAGGCATAGATTAGGGGAGACGTTATCACAAGCTGCAGATTGCACAAGGCGTAGATTAGGGATGCCGTTATCACAAGCTGCAGATTGCACAAGGCGTAGATTAGGGAAGACGTTATCACAAGCTGCAGATTGCACAAGGCGTAGATTAGGGAAGCCGTTATCACAAGCTGCAGATTGCACAAGGCGTAGATTACGGATGCCATTATCACAAGCTGCAGATTGCACAAGGGGTAGATTAGGGAAGACGTTATCACAAGCTGCAGATTGCACAAGCCGTAGATTAGGGAAGACGTTATCACAAGCTGCAGATTGCACAAGGCGTAGATTGGGGATGCCGTTATCACAAGGCGTAGATTAGGGAAGACGTTATCACAAGCTGCAGATTGCACAAGGCGTAGATTGGGGATGCCGTTATCACAAGCTGCAGATTGCACAAGGCGTAGATTGGGGATGCCGTTATCACAAGCTGCAGATTGCACAAGGCGTAGATTAGGGAAGACGTTATCACAAGCTGCAGATTGCACAAGGCGTAGATTACGGATGCCATTATCACAAGGCGTTAGGGAAGACGTTATCACAAACTGCAGATTGCACAAGGCGTAGATTAGGGATGCCATTATCACAAGCTGCAGATTGCACAAGGCGTACATTAGGGATGCCGTTATCACAAGCTGCAGATTGCACAAGGCATAGATTATGGAAGCCGCTATCACAAGCTGCAGATTGCGCAAGGCGTAGATTAGGGAAGCCGTTATCACAAGCTGCAGATTGCACAAGGCGTAGATTACGGATGCCATTATCACAAGGCGTAGATTAGGGAAGACGTTATCACAAGCTGCAGATTGCGCAAGGCGTAGATTAGGGAAGCCGTTATCACAAGCTGCAGATTGCACAAGGCGTAGATTACGGATGCTGTTATCACAAGGCATAGATTAGGGAAGACGTTATCACAAGCTGCAGATTGCACAAGGCGTAGATTGGGGATGCCGTTATCACAAGCTGCAGATTGCACAAGGCGTAGATTACGGATGCCGTTATCACAAGGCGTAGATTAGGGAAGACGTTATCACAAGCTGCAGATTGCACAAGGCGTAGATTGGGGATGCCGTTATCACAAGCTGCAGATTGCACAAGGCGTAGATTAGGGAAGACGTTATCACAAGCTGCAGATTGCACAAGGCGTAGATTACGGATGCCGTTATCACAAGGCGTAGATTAGGGAAGACGTTATCACAAGCTGCAGATTGCACAAGGGGTAGATTAGGGAAGGCATTATCACAAGCTGCAGATTGGACAAGGCGTAGATTAGGGAAGACGTTATCACAAGCTGCAGATTGCACAAGGCGTAGATTACGGATGCCGTTATCACAAGGCGTAGATTAGGGAAGACGTTATCACAAGCTGCAGATTGCACAAGGCGTAGATTGGGGATGCCGTTATCACAAGCTGTAGATTGCACAAGGCGTAGATTAGGGAAGACGTTATCACAAGCTGCAGATTGCACAAGGCGTAGATTACGGATGCCGTTATCACAAGGCGTAGATTAGGGAAGACGTTATCACAAGCTGCAGATTGCACAAGGCGTAGATTGGGGATGCCGTTATCACAAGCTGCAGATTGCACAAGGCGTAGATTAGGGAAGACGTTATCACAAGCTGCAGATTGCACAAGGCGTAGATTACGGATGCCGTTATCACAAGGCGTAGATTAGGGAAGACGTTATCACAAGCTGCAGATTGCACAAGGGGTAGATTAGGGAAGACGTTATCACAAGCTGCAGATTGGACAAGGTGTAGATTGGGGAAGACGTTATCACAAGCTGCAGATTGCACAAGGCGTAGATTAGGGAAGCCGTTATCACAAGCTGCAGATTGCACAAGGCGTAGATTACGGATGCTGTTATCACAAGGCGTAGATTAGGGAAGACGTTATCACAAGGCGTAGATTAGGGAAGACGTTATCACAAGCTGCAGATTGCACAAGGCGTAGATTAGGGATGCCGTTATCACAAGCTGCAGATTGCACAAGGCGTAGATTAGGGATGCCGTTATCACAAGCTGCAGATTGCACATGCACAAGGCGTAGATTAGGGATGCCGTTATCACAAGCTGCAGATTGCACAAGGCGTAGATTAGGGAAGCCGTTATCACAAGCTGCAGATTGCACAAGGCGTAGATTACGGATGCCGTTATCACAAGGCGTAGATTAGGGAAGACGTTATCACAAGCTGCAGATTGCACAAGGCGTAGATTAGGGATGCTGTTATCACAAGCTGCAGATTGCTCAAGGCGTAGATTAGGGAAGACGTTATCACAAGCTGCAGATTACACAAGGCATAGATTAGGGAAGACGTTATCCCAAGCTGCAGATTGCACAAGGCGTAGATTTGGGATGCCGTTATCACAAGCTGCAGATTGCACAAGGCGTAGATTAGGGAAGACGTTATCCCAAGCTGCAGATTGCACAAGGCGTACATTTGGGATGCCGTTATCACAAGCTGCAGATTGCACAAGGCGTAGATTAGGGATGCCATTATCACAAGCTGCAGATTGCACAAGGCGTACATTAGGGATGCCGTTATCATAAACTGCAGATTGCACAAGGCGTAGATTAGGGAAGACGTTATCACAAGCTGCAGATTGCACAAGGCGTACATTAGGGATGCCGTTATCATAAACTGCAGATTGCACAAGGCGTAGATTAGGGAAGACGTTATCACAAGCTGCAGATTACACAAGGCGTAGATTAGGGATGCCGTTATCACAAGGCGTAGATTAGGGATGCCGTTAGCACAAGCTGCAGATTGGACAAGGTGTAGATTAGGGAAGACGTTATCACAAGCTGCAGATTGCACAAGGCGTAGATTAGGGAAGCCGTTATCACAAGCTGCAGATTGCACAAGGTGTAGATTAGGGAAGACGTTATCACAAGCTGCAGATTGCACAAGGCGTAGATTAGGGAAGCCGTTATCACAAGCTGCAGATTGCACAAGGCGTAGATTACGGATGCCGTTATCACAAGGTGTAGATTAGGGAAGACGTTATCACAAGGCGTAGATTAGGGAAGACGTTATCACAAGCTGCAGATTGCACAAGGCGTAGATTAGGGATGCCGTTATCACAAGCTGCAGATTGCACAAGGCGTAGATTAGGGATGCCGTTATCACAAGCTGCAGATTGCACATGCACAAGGCGTAGATTAGGGATGCCGTTATCACAAGCTGCAGATTGCACAAGGCGTAGATTAGGGAAGCCGTTATCACAAGCTGCAGATTGCACAAGGCGTAGATTACGGATGCCGTTATCACAAGGCGTAGATTAGGGAAGACGTTATCACAAGCTGCAGATTGCACAAGGCGTAGATTAGGGATGCCGTTATCACAAGCTGCAGATTGCTCAAGGCGTAGATTAGGGAAGACGTTATCACAAGCTGCAGATTACACAAGGCGTAGATTAGGGAAGACGTTATCCCAAGCTGCAGATTGTACAAGGCGTACATTTGGGATGCCGTTATCACAAGCTGCAGATTGCACAAGGCGTAGATTAGGGATGCCATTATCACAAGCTGCAGATTGCACAAGGCGTACATTAGGGATGCCGTTATCATAAACTGCAGATTGCACAAGGCGTAGATTAGGGAAGACGTTATCACAAGCTGCAGATTGCACAAGGCGTAGATTAGGGATGCCGTTATCACAAGGCGTAGATTAGGGATGCCGTTAGCACAAGCTGCAGATTGCACAAGACGTAGATTAGGGATGCCGTTATCACAAGCTGCAGATTGCACAAGGCGTAGATTATGGATGCCGTTATCACAAGCTGCAGATTGCACAAGGCGTAGATTAGGGATGCCGTTATCACAAGGCGTAGATTAGGGATGTCGTTATCACAAGGCGTAGATTAGGGAAGACGTTATCACAAGCTGCAGATTGCAAATGCACAAGGCGTAGATTAGGGATGCCGTTATCACAAGCTGCAGATTGCACAAGGCGTAGATTAGGGATGCCGTTATCACAAGGCGTAGATTAGGGATGCTGTTATCACAAGGCGTAGATTAGGGATGCCGTTATCACAAGCTGCAGATTGCACAAGGCGTAGATTAGGGAAGCCGTTATCACAAGCTGCAGATATTCAACAAAATATCAAACATGATTAGGGTGTACTGCATTTCGATACCTCACTCCAAAATCGGATAAATTAAAGATGCACTAAGTAACCACGGCAGCACTCACGCCTATTAGCTGCCCTGGATTTCCGCGTACATACATATAGCTAACCGGGATTAGCACTGCATTCTGGATGCACCTCGCCCAAGATGACAAAAATGGCGTCAATTTGATTATCACCAGTGTAAGAAGATAAAGCTCTATCTACTCTTACAGAAACAAACGTCAAAGTAATTCTCCAGGAAATTACTTCATTTTCCTAGGAAATTATCTAATGAATATCCTTCTCTATACTGACGGCCGTTTTATGCCCTACTGTTTACCAATTAAGGAAGCAGTAACATTAAGATGGATCAGCCATGCTCCGTTCCCCTTGCTTGCACACATGGAAATGCGAAGATGAGATTGCCTTAGGTTTGGCCATATTAATTTATGACCTTTACTGTAACTCAAGGAGATTGGACAGCCTGGAGACAACATTAAAATCAGCAAAGTTTGTCTGAAGCGTTCATATTACTGGTAAAATAC
>JAUCBJ010001315.1:0-27293 GCA_032718475.1 Nemertoderma westbladi
CGGTCGTTGTGCCAGAATCCATGGAGAAGTGGCGAACTCATTCTGGAGAAAGTGTACTAGGGATTACTTTCCAACCCTAATTGGTAGACAAAAGTGGCATGCAGAGTCAGAGACATTCAAGTTGGAGATATTGTAGTTGTTCAAGATACCAAGGCACCACGAGGCTGTTGGAAACTAGCTCAAGTTAAAGAGGCGAAGCCAGGTAAAGATGGTTTACTACATATGGTTTACATATGGTGTGTTCGTGTTCCCATCCTAATGCCATGCTGAACATAACTGCTGAACTCCTGAACTGAACATACCTATACTGACTGCTTTCTTCAAACGTTTGATATAATGCCGAAATGCGTTGATTGTAATACTATATTCTCAAAGCTGTCTCAAAATGGTCTATGTTCCAAATGTCGTGACACACGTCTGACTGCGCCCTCCACCCATTCAACCCAATCCACCGGAAATAGACGTTCGTCATACTCAGCCCAAACCAATCTCCAAGATAATCCGAATGTACGGCGTTGCTCCAACTCATCCCAAAGCTCGGCTTATTTCCCTGACGAGGAAAGCCGAGCTAAATCGAACAGCGTTAACGATAATAATATCGGGGATAAAACGCTATTTGCTGATGCCTCTACCGGTACTCCCCCCTGGGAGAAGCTGTTATCGGGTCAACAGCGTATTGAATCCAGCTTAGCCGATGTAAATAAACAGATCTGTACCCTAACAAATCGCCTTATTGGTGTCGAATTGGAGAATACACAGTTGCGGAAAGACGTTCACGAGCTCAAGTTGAAACAAGCGACGACTGATTCTAAAATTTCATTCCTGGAAGACGAAAACAGAGACATTAGAAGACAGAACACTGAACTAAAAACTGTTTGTACCCAACAACAACGATTTTCTGAGTCTGTAGATAAAGCGACGCGTGCGCGAAACATTGTCATCCTTGGAGTTTCCGAGGATGTTAACTTGGAATCCGCGAGTGGCGATGTCGAAAAATGCGAATATTTACTCGCATCCATTGGGCATCCTATGCGGGATTTTTCTGCGCGGCGGCTGGGTGCAAATAAGCGAGATAACCCTCGCCCAATCCTAGTGTCGCTTGGTCCATCTGCCGCTGGTAGGAGGGAAATAATCGAGTCCGCTAAACAGTTAAAAACCAAGGAAGTAACAAAAAGGATATTTGTGAAACCCGACATCCATCCTGCTATACGTATAGAAAATAAGCGTCTGTGGGAAGTACAAGAGAGGGAAAAAGAACGCCCTGAAAATCAAGGCCGCTCCATAACGTATGATTATAAGACTCGCAGTGTCCTAATAGATGGTGTCCCGATCGATCATTTCAATCCACATTTTTAACAACCACTCATCCCAAGGAAACCACTAAAATAAAAATATTATCATGTAACTGTAATGGGATTGGTGAAAAGTACTTACTACCAAATGTTTTTAGCTTATTCAATAAATACGACCTAATATTTTTACAGGAGTTAAAACTTGCGTATCGTTTTCATGTCCCAGGATATGAAACATTTAGAAGTTCTGTTGGCCCAACTGTAAAAGCTTTTGTGGGTATAATCAGCCCCCTTGCCCCCGCAGGGTGCCGTGTTGGTGTTTTAACGGACATAAAAGTCGTTCTTATATATGTGTGCTTTGATGGACATGGTAAGGCACAAAACCCGCAATGCGTCAAATCCTCTAGCACAGTGTAGTCTTGATGATTCAGATTACGACATCTAACAGCTGGTTGCTGGCATGGAAACGGCCGTTGGGAACATGGTTCTTTGTTCAGCTTAACAGCCAATCAGGGCGATCTTTACTGTGGATGTGGAGGTATTTCTACAGATCGTACTAGGCGTGTTGATTCTTACAGTGTTACAGTTGTGTTGTTCCTCCTACGCCAGAACAACGGCTTTTGGAATGACTCGGTGTTTCAGACTTTAGAAGAAACATTAGTAGGCTTAGTTATAGAACGTATAACTGTTATCGGACCACGGTCCAATACACCATACCGGTCCAGTCTAATCACTATATCATATCTTAACCTACCGTCTTAATGATATTTACTGTTGTGTTTTGGTTGAACATTATTATTTGGAGAATATCGATAAATAACCCAAATTTCCCAATTTTCTTGATACACTACAGGTTAGAGAGACAGGCTATATATAACAATTGCGACATATATTATCGTGGTTTGTAGTGAATCTAATGCTATTTGATAGGCACTACGTGGGTCAATTGCTGTTCTCTTTATGTGTGATCAAATTCATTGACGGTCGGCAGATTAGTGTGCAGTATTGTGCGGTACCGGTAGTGTGCATGATTGTGGCTGATAACTAAGCATTTCCTAAAGAATGCGCCTTATACGTGAATCATAAGCCTTACAGTCTTACCGTTGTGTGTAGTATCAGTCATAGCTCTGTTTACTTAGGTAGAGCGCCACGTCCTAAAGGAACTGTTAATATTTCCCGAAAGTGAATAATATTTGTCAGAAATTATTTATTAACGATCAATCGAATAATACAGTAGGCTTCACTGCAATAACAAAATCTAAGCCCCATCCGAACCCAGTCTCCCGGGAATATCCAGCGGGTGAATGGACGCGCACTAGGCTGGCTTCGGCTAATGTTGTGTTTATTGGTCTTAAATATTTGTCATCTTCTAAAGTCTGAACATAAACCAAAAGACATATAAATTTTGGCAGGTTAAACTGCTAAAGGTCTTCAAAAGCGCGTACAATAACAGTTATTGCTTCTTTATTGCAGTAAGCAATAAAGTTGAAAGTACCGGTCGACCGGTAAACCTGAACCGGTATTGCTGTAGGTCTGTAGGCCCAACTGCCTGAACCGGTACTGCTGTAGGTCTGTAGGCCCAACTGTCCTAACCGGTACTTCCAGTATAAGTACATTAGTATTATTCGATTTTGATTATTATATACCGGTAGGTCTTGATATTAAATCGGGGACTGCAGCCCTGGTTTTTTATTGGGATTTTTACTTATTTCTGTCAGTTTTGTTTACGTGTAAGTTAATATTGAGCAGAAGACGTGTAAGTCTGCTCAGATTGTACAGATAATTGTAGGCTTGACTGCTGTCTGACTTTTGTTGAGTCTGGAGAGATTGCGGCGTGTGTAGAGTCTGTCCAATAAAGTGCCAGTTAGTAAGTTGGGGCATTTTAAGTTGTAAGGTCAACCCCCTCTTAAAGAATAAGTCGTACTACCGTGTTAGAACGCATACTAACTAACCATTTTGGAATCTGCATATACTGTAGTTTATTTAGGCTTGATAGTAGTCTGCCAGCGTTTTAGCCTGTGTTTGTTTGTGCGGTCTGTTCAGATACCATAATAGTTATTACTCAGATATTTTGTAGGCCGGATTGTTGTCTGGCTGTTGTTGGGTCTGGAGAGATTGCTGCGTGTGTAGAGTTTGTCCGATAAAGTGCCAGTTAGTAAGTTGGGGCATCTATAGTTGTAAGGTCAACCCCCTCTTAAAGAATAAGTCGTACTACCGTGTTAGAACGCATACTAACTAACCATTTCGGAATCTGCACATACTGTAGTTTATTTAGGCTTGATAGTAGTCTGCCAGCGTTTGGTTTGTATTTTGTTTGAGTATTCTGTACGGGTAGCGTAATATTTATTATTCAGAGTTTATGCGATTATTCGCAACATTCATGTCCCCAAGTTTATTCCAACAGTAATTGTGCTTGTTACACATACCGTTATAGTTAAATTAACCCCGGTACTACACGGGCTGCTTGGCGTAGGTAAAGACTGGTGACTTTGTGCTCTGGTCACTCCAGCAGATGCCGTGGTTCTTTTAACTGTTCAAGTATATTTAACTGCTAGTTATCTGTTTTAATAAGTACTTGTACCTAATTTAGGGTTTAGTGTACAGTGCTTTCCGAAAGTAATTAGTGTGTAGGCAGTGTATTGTGTTGTAAAGTGGTTAATAGGCACGTTGGATCTGGTAGTCCGCGGTAATTAACTTCTAGGTAGGAACACTCCGTGATACATAACGTAGTACCTATAGCGATACGGCTATAGGTCGTCAGACGGTGGTATTTTTCCTATCTGGACAACGCAGTATATTGACTACTGCTTTATTATTCTCAAATACCGTAGTATCCTGTCTGTTGTAATAACCAGAAGTTCTAACCTATTGTTAGACTGGTTTGTAGTTTCCCTGTAAAATTAACCCTAAAATTTCTTACGTAATATTTTTGTTGTGTTTAGTTAGAGATTTAATCTCACCCGTATCGTAAGTAATTTGTAGATAAGTAACTTAGGAAGTAGAATTATTTGTTTTAGTGTCCAATAAGTAGCACTTCACTGAGAGCGCACAGCTTTTGTGTAGTGATTACTTCCCAGAAATAATAACATCTATTTCAATATTGTAACAAAACCCTGATACGGGTATAAATATTCTCAATCCAGCTAAATCTATCAATAAAATAGTAGGCCTGTTATACAACCTTTAGGTCTTAAAATCAGTTGGACTACTGCTCAAATAACGGTAATAGAGTAAGTAAAGTAACCAAGTAACCCTTAACATTCAGAAATTCAATTATTTTAAAATAATTGACATACTGGTATTTACAATAGGCTTATTATATTTATTCTATAAATTTAGGCTGAAATCATACCGGTATTCTGTAATTAATTCTAGTCTGTAATAATTATACTTATATATACTATAAGTGTCAGCTGTATACCGGTATTCACGATAGGCCTATTATATATTTATATATATTTGTGCTAAAATTATATACCGGTATTCTGTGACAAATCTAGTCTGTAATAATACTTATATATATACTATAAGCATACCGGTATTCTAATATATTATATATATACCACATTACACTGAGTAGCAGCATCAGTAATTAATTATTAGGCTAACAGTGATACTGAATTACTAGACTTACTTTAACTGTAATATAGCAGTAGGCATTCAACTGTACAAGTAAACATGTCTGACACAACCCAATCACTGTCAGATAGTCTCTTAGAAAGTGTTAGAATGACTGTTAGACAGTGTCTTAAAAGGATCAGTGACCCAGATCCGAGTATAGAACATCCTAGATCCAAGTCTAAGTCACCTACTATTGTAAGAAAGGCCATCCCTACAGTAGTAGTGTCAGACCCTAGGCTAGTAGAACACCGTAGGTCTATCATCGGCACTCGGGCCCAAGTCGAGCGGGATCAAGAAGCAGCTGTCAAACAGCAGCAACATCCTAGCCAAGAACCTAGTTTTCAGCGGCCCGATAGCTCCAGTAGTTCGGATACTGTTGAGCGGACGCCCGAACGCGGAGCGAAGATGGCGGATACGGTTTATGATGAGCGGCCAACCTTTGAAGAATCAACCGACGCCACTTCTTCTCAAGTGGAAAGCGAAGTGGAAAGCGAAATGGAAAGCGAATTAACAGCAGCAGAGAAGCCGCGAACTAGAGACGCTATTGACATCTATCTGTCAGACTATCAGCGATTCCTAGGAGACAAAGAGTTGAGGAGACGACTGTCTGGACTTCGCCCTAATAGTGAAGGAACCAAGCTTGTGTTGGACGCAATCGATGCGGAAATGTTAGCTGCGAATCAAGCTAAATTTGATGAACAACTCCGCATCACAAGAGTCCAAGAAGAACAAGTGAAGAGAAAACTAGTCGAAGACAAAAAGACAGCAGCAGTAACAGCGGCAATGGCAATAGCAGAAGCAGATAGAAAGGCGGCAGAAGCAATGGCTGAAGCAGATAGAAAGGCGGCAGAAGCAATGGCTGAAGCAGACAGAAAGGCGGCAGAAGCAATGGCTAAAGCAGACAGAAAGGCGGCAGAAGCAAGGGCTGAAGTAGACAGAAAGGCAGCAGTAGCAATGGCAGCGGGCGAAGCAGATAGAAAGATGGCAGAAGCAGTGGCAGAAGCAGAACGGAAAGCGTCTGAAGAGGCCACCCAAATGGAGTTAGAAAATCTGGAAGAGACGCAGGACTGCATAAATAAACAGTTAACTGCTAGTCAAATGCAGATGATGAGTCGATCTACTCCCAAACGCCAAGGCTATACATCATCGGAGGAAGGTGATACCACCAATCCTGAAGGCGGAGGAAATAGATCTCGTCTCAGTAGGCGTAAAAGAACATCTCACCGTCATCAATTGCCTGATTTGCCCCCAGCTGTTAGAAGACAATTAGCTAGCACAACTGTAGGTAGTACAGAACCCACAGACCAAATTATTACCGTCAACAGACTCCCTACTATAACAGATGAGCCTGAAATAATTAGGCCTGTTCTTGAAGCCACCCCATCGGTGCTAGAGACACCTGTACTCCCTGAAACAAACTCTAAATTCCCTTTACACAGTACTACACTGCATGTACCCGGTAGAACAGTCCATGAGAATATCCCTGTCCTGGACGCAGAGAGAGAAATCAAAAATTTGTCTCCCATCGTTCCGCGTCTGCCCGCTACAATGTTGGCGACTCCCGCTTCGGCGGTCGAGTGGGTAGAGGAGGGACAGCGGGGGATGAATCTCCTGCTCGGACAAATGCAGGAGACTGTCCACCAACTCAAGGGAACAGTAAGGGAAAGTAGAGTAGAATTACAAGAAGTGCAGCAAAGTATCGCGCTAGAACGCGACAAATTAGTCAATATACAAAAGGGTATACTAATACCCCCTGTAACATTGTGTCAACCTGTTAGGTCTGAAGTATTACATGCGCAAGGTGTGGAGCCTACACGCATCTATACTGCTAGTGAAGTAGAAACTCCTATAGCAAACCCTATTAAGGGTGATTATAAACCTGATGTTAATGATATTCCCTATAGACCTGATAATAATCCGAGACATTTATATACCGATAATTCGATATTAAATAATACAATGGCTCAAGAAAGCTTTACGCGTCAGATGGCTAGAACAGAAGCCCGCCAAGCGGTCAAAGTGGGAGAAATCGTCAAATTCAATGGAGATGAGATGAAATGGTTACCTTTCAATGAATATTACAAAGATAGCATACAGAACTCTGTACTATCTAACGGAGAGAAACTTAGATTCCTCATCAAGTGCTTGGAAGGACCTCCCAAGTTAATGGCGTTAAAGTTTATTGGACATCCAGATGGATTAAGACAAGTTTGGGATACATTAAACATCAGGTATGGTAACAAGGATAACATAGCTAAGTATTTGTATGCAAAATTAGTAGCCCCCCGAAAGTTCCTTAGTAGCGGGATTATAGAATTTTCCGATGAGATTCAGGAGATCTGTAGACAATTGGATTGGTTAGGTAAGTCTCATGAATATCAGAGTTCCATGGTTATTGGAGCCATAGTCTCTACTTTACCAAAGGGTGGAGTATGTACACGCTGGGACAAGAAAGTGTTGTATATGAATGAGCAGCAACGACGAGGCCCTACCATGGCTGATCTCATGTCCTTCTTAGATAGTGAAGTAAAATTACAACTCATAAAGCAGTCCAGAGAGAAAACATTAGAAAATAAGGTAAGTGAGAAACCCGTTTCTCGGAGAAGGGTAACACCAGTGTGTTATACTGACGACGGCGAAAGCCAAGCTTCTCAAGAAGAGGACAGCGGGAAAGACACGGACCGAACTTACTATGTTAACAAAACCTCAAAGGACGTAAGTAAATATAAGGCTCGAACCCATGACAGGAGAGAACAGGTTGCTAAGACTCCTCCTCAGTCTCCTAACAGAATGCACGGAAGAAAGCCCGAAGAAAGAACGAGAGTGCATAACGTTACCCAAGGTAAAGTGAGTAACATCAAACCAAACTGTGCGCTGTGCGACGGGCCCCACCGTTTGAGTGCGTGTGCGGAATTCCTAAAGAAATCCCTAGTAGACAGACGTGAAGTCATGTGGGATAAGCGGTTATGCTATAATTGCCTCAGACCAGGACACCAACGGCGAACCTGTTACTCCGACGTAAAGTGTGCAAAGTGCGGTGCGAAACATCACATCTTGTTACACAGTGAATTCGACCGAAACAACCCGAGTCAGGTAAGTGAGCCCGAACTACATGTCCAATTCAGTGACGTAAATGACACTGATCAAGAATCTGAGATGGAAGGATTCTATACGGACGAAAATCTCAGACGCCAACGAATCCTGTTACCTAATAAATACCGCAGTGTATCGAGCACTTACTTACGAAAAGGACACCGACAATGAGTTCCCCCCAACTACTTTTGACAGACAACCATCTTGGAAAGCTCCAACTTCCAACGTAGGAATCAGAGAATTTCCTGTGGTGCAGGTAAGAGTTCACGGTCCCAACAAAAGTTACATAGTGAACGCCCTCCTTGACTCTGGCAGCACAGGAACATTCATCGATCAAGAACTAGCCGAATACATCTTTGCTGGACAACCCAAATTCCGAACTAAGTTAAATATGTCAGGAGTTATACAGGTTTGGAAATTCACCATAACGGCAGATTACTATGTAGGTGCGTTGTCCACCCCCCAGGATAAATTAGGAGAACAAAGTATAAGGTCAGTAAAAATGGTGGCTATAAAGAACTTCGCTACTACCCAAGTAGAACCTTATAACTGGGACGAGGACGAGAGCATCCAACAGCTTAAGATACCTCGATTCCAGACAGATTATCCTGGAGTGCAAATACTCATCGGCCAAAACGCGCATGAGGCGCTCGAGACATTGGAGAAACAGCCTGCTCAACCGCAGCCACTACGGGCCTATGCGGTAAGAACTAGAGTGGGTTGGTACTTTACTGGCCCTTCCCGCAGAACTCTCGAAGAGAGACTACCACAAGAACGAATATACCAAGTAAATGATTGGGAAGTGGAGAGCAGTGAGGTGGACGAACTAACTGAGGGAACACCATACTCCTCAGATAATGACGATATTAACTCCAATGTAGATCAATGGAGACATTGCCTTGGGACGATTAATCCAGCCGACATCGCTTCCAGAGGAGCAACTCCTCAAGAACTGATAGATACTCCAGGCTGGTTAGGTGGATCCGACTTCTTAAGTAAAGAAGAAGAATGGCCACCTCATCTTACCACGGCAGAGATTAGACAGGCCAAGGGAGCGGAGAAAGTAACACAACAACTCAATCGCTCAGCTGGTCGTTTATGTTTACTGGAAAGAGACCGAAAACTGTCTGGAAAATATGGAAGGCAAGATACTCTTCCTACGACCACTTCCCTAATCCGACAAATATCTAGGGACTCCATAACGTAATAATATATGGAGTGGGCGTGTGACTATATCATTTTATATTTGTTTTTATTTTATATTTATATATGTATTATTATGTACTTTATTATAATCGTTTTCGTTAATTTTATTTAGTAGAATGTTATTTTAGATTATTTAGTAGATTAGTGCAATATATTAGTGTTTATTACGTAATTACATATAATATATATTTAGTGTGACGGCGAGAAATAATTATTTTTTCTCTTTCCTTACTGTCCGTATTATATTATAAATACAAGACTGCAGTAAGATGACATGTCAGTACTTATTAAAGTACAATAAAGCTCCTACTATATTTAAGTATTATTGGTAGGCAGAGTATTAGGAATGCAAAGTTCAGATCCTCGTGTCTCGGCTAAACCAAGCTCTGGGTAGACCTTGGAAACGACTTGCCTCTTCACACTGACATTGCTTCGTGCGATATTGCTCTTCTACCTTATATTAAATAATACATATAGTAGCGTGATGTCCCTATAACAGTAGCGTAAAACGCAAATAAATCTGTTAAACCTTTTGACCATCTGTAATTCTAGTCGATTAAGATATCGCGGCACCCACCGATATACTTGAAAGACAAATTCTAGAATCAGTGGTTAACGTCCCCAGACAAGTTCTGGAATAAATCGGTGCCCATCTTAAATATTAATTTAATATTTATTAAAATCTGTAAAATTCGGATCCTTTAAAATTTCTAGTCAATTAAGATATCGCAGCACTTACCGATACTCTTAAAAGACAATTTTATAGAATTAAGGATCCTAGGTCCCCAGACATGCTCTGGAATAAAATTGTGTCAATTTTACCATCAAATAATAAAATTCACGGGAATAAATTTAAATTCATATCTTAAATGAATTTCATAAATTGTCATTTTGTGCAATTTATAACATTCCCAAAATTCCATTAATTAATAGATCATGGGAGCGGAGATTCATCCTATTGGGTGTATTAGAGTGCGAGAATCTCCAACATATAGTCAATAGCCGATAAAATTAATAATATCATGCATAAAGAGGATATTGACAGTTAAAGAATTACTATTAAATAGCATCCCAGATCTGTATGCATGAGAATTACCCTAATTCTACCGCTTGCTTTCCATAATGTCACCATAGCAACACCCACGCTAGAATTAGAAGCAAGTTAAAAGAACAATAGAAAGCTTGTCCCATTGCATAGCATAGAGAATGCATAGCACACTGTTAGTATCCAAGGATACATAGTAATAACGTGACATTCTGGAAGGCACTGACTAACGGACAAATGGCCTGTATGTGTACAATTGGTGACAGTTGTGTGGAATTTGTGCGTTTATAGGTGAATGTTACTGCTAAAGTGTGTTTACAGTAGCTAGTCGCAATTGTGAAAGTAGCCCAACTCTCCTATAGAAAGAACCTAAAGTGGATTCAAGCCTTTGGGACGGACAGTGGAGTGACTTGTGCCGGTTATCGTTGTCGTGCTGTTGCTACATGTTGGCGTAAACACCGCGGCGACGGTACATCGGCGCTGAGAATCCCACTGTCCGGGGGCAAAGAGAGGTAGGCAGCGACGCCCGCTCGCCTAAACATAAACTCATTATAATATTAATAAACTCAGATAGCAGATATGACGGAATTGATAGAAGATGATCTTGGTATCAGGGAGCGATATACTCTACCTTTACGAGCGTTTGTGGATAGCTTGATACGCGGTGAAGCCGATCCAACCATTACGGAGGACGATGGTCGTTATATCGAACAGCCGATGTCCCAAGAGCAACTTACGCGTGAATTGGACTATCGAAAATTCACCGCTCGCTATACGCATCGTAATGGTACGTATATGGACTTCTTAACTACCGGCCATCCTATCGATTTACATGATATGGACGATGTAGACACCGAAAGGGAAATGGTTCTATTTAAATATCATACCCAGCGGAGTCGTAACGATAAACCGAGAATAGAACACGAAAATTCTATTCGTAACAGGCTGGAAAGAGAAAACGTTAAAGAACCGGATAAACGCATCGACTTCAACGACTACCTGGAATTTTTGAGAGAAACCTATCTCAACATCGCCAGTCAGCAGAACCTAGAGACTCGATATCCTCAAGGTATACATCATGACCCTATGGTAGAACTCAAACGGCTCTATTTCACTATGATGTATCTTACCGCCGATCGTCCACTACCTGTTATCCCGGATAGTTTTGAACAGATGGAGGAATGTTACAAAACTGGAGAACGATCACCCGCGTTTACTCTACAGGACGTACGTCTTTGGTATTATTGTGACGAATGCCCTAGACCCAACCAACAAACTGAAGGACACAAACGTCCGCTGTTCCTATTTCCACGAACAACCTGCGATGGAAATTTATTGTGCATATTGCAGACTCAATAACTTGCACATTTTTGCGGTTTGCCCTCAATTTATGACTCAATGTCACCATTGTCAACTAAAGGGACACGCCAGTTTCGATTGCCCTTTTAATCACGATTTGGAAAGCGTAGATGAAATGATCACACTACGTTACATCAGAGCTTGGGAAGCGAACGCTGATTTACATTGTGATTTGCGCCATCGCTATTATCCTGGACGCGCTTACGAAGGAGTTTATGCGTTCCATCCTTATCTATTCGCTTCTGTCGAACAGAAATCACGCATATCGAGTTACGAGCTACTGAAGCGCGTCGGAGAATGTATTTCAACCAAGTTTGTACGCAAATTTCTCAGGAGTATTAATCCTAGCGACATTCACTCCTATAACTTAATCAATTTTATCCGTCAGGATCCGGGCTATGGAGACTTATTTGTTAACTCACACCCCGAGTTACAGGAAGTATCGAAGGCCTTACGAATACCGAGCACGCGAACGCGAGTTGGAAAGAACCATTAAACCCAGGAAGTTTCTGACTGCCTATGGTCCACCCACGGCTCTCGTTCAGACCACTCGTAAAGGACCCGTAAGAGCGGCTGTCCTAAAACGCGCTCTAAAGGCCGTTAGACCCCTCTCCCCCGACGTTGATGTCAATCAACCGGCACTTCGACCGGCGGATACACCGACCATAATTCTACACCCTCTGATGCAATCATATTGCACCCTTCACCCAGGAGTTATAGCCCTCCTTGTAAAGTGGCTCGCCCCAAAGAGAAAAGGACTCTGGCTAGCCTTAAAAAACTGCGTAAATGCCGTCCGCGCAAGAAAGACTAACTGTTTAGAGTATTTACGTATATTAGAAACTGTGATTTTGTATATTTATAGACTCAAATCCCATTTTCTGGGAGCGGTGTAAAAGCTTTTGCGGGTATAATCAGCCCCCTTGCCCCCGCAGGGTGCCGTGTTGGTGTTTTAACGGACATAAAAGTCGTTCTTATATATGTGTGCTTTGATGGACATGGTAAGGCACAAAACCCGCAATGCGTCAAATCCTCTAGCACAGTGTAGTCTTGATGATTCAGATTACGACATCTAACAGCTGGTTGCTGGCATGGAAACGGCCGTTGGGAACATGGTTCTTTGTTCAGCTTAACAGCCAATCAGGGCGATCTTTACTGTGGATGTGGAGGTATTTCTACAGATCGTACTAGGCGTGTTGATTCTTACAGTGTTACAGTTGTGTTGTTCCTCCTACGCCAGAACATCGGCTTTTGGAATGACTCGGTGTTTCAGACTTTAGAAGAAACATTAGTAGGCTTAGTTATAGAACGTATAACTGTTATCGGACCACGGTCCAATACACCATACCGGTCCAGTCTAATCACTATATCATATCTTAACCTACCGTCTTAATGATATTTACTGTTGTGTTTTGGTTGAACATTATTATTTGGAGAATATCGATAAATAACCCAAATTTCCCAATTTTCTTGATACACTACAGGTTAGAGAGACAGGCTATATATAACAATTGCGACATATATTATCGTGGTTTGTAGTGAATCTAATGCTATTTGATAGGCACTACGTGGGTCAATTGCTGTTCTCTTTATGTGTGATCAAATTCATTGACGGTCGGCAGATTAGTGTGCAGTATTGTGCGGTACCGGTAGTGTGCATGATTGTGGCTGATAACTAAGCATTTCCTAAAGAATGCGCCTTATACGTGAATCATAAGCCTTACAGTCTTACCGTTGTGTGTAGTATCAGTCATAGCTCTGTTTACTTAGGTAGAGCGCCACGTCCTAAAGGAACTGTTAATATTTCCCGAAAGTGAATAATATTTGTCAGAAATTATTTATTAACGATCAATCGAATAATACAGTAGGCTTCACTGCAATAACAAAATCTAAGCCCCATCCGAACCCAGTCTCCCGGGAATATCCAGCGGGTGAATGGACGCGCACTAGGCTGGCTTCGGCTAATGTTGTGTTTATTGGTCTTAAATATTTGTCATCTTCTAAAGTCTGAACATAAACCAAAAGACATATAAATTTTGGCAGGTTAAACTGCTAAAGGTCTTCAAAAGCGCGTACACCAACGGCTCACCGTGGAGGAACTGCAATACTTGTAAAAACCTATTTATACTCTCCTAGGATAAAAGTTGATGAAGGTGAGGAGGTAGTGTGGATTACCCTACCCCAGTTCCCATTGGTGAAATTTGGCTGCATATATGACCCCCCAGAACGCTCCCCCTATGCTTCAGATTATGTCATATCCAATATCCAATCAACCATTCTTGGGGGTGGTTCTAACCAAGAATATATCATTGTAGGTGACATGAATGCCAGAATGGGTGACCTAGCACATTTCAACACCGATTCTGTTAAATATCGTGTTCCACACGACTTAATTCGAAATGCGGCTGGCATCCGGTTGTCACAACTTTGTCATGACTGTAAGCTGTTAAACCTCAGCTATGCATCCACTTGCACCTCCAGACTGGGGGGTAACCTCACGTTTAAAAGGAAAGTTGGGTTTATTTCAGAAACTGATCGTTGTGTCGTCAGCAAGGAGTTGATTACAAGAGTAACCGAGTTTGAATCATTAGTTTCTCTTAGCCTACCCTCCGATCACTCACCATTGCACATATGTATCGACCTAGAACACCATGTTGACCTGAGACAACTCATACAGTGTGCGACCAGTTTGGGAACTTCCTCCTACCAGCAGAAGGCCACGCATAACTCGCATTCTTTCCGTAAACCGATAAAACTGTGTCCCGCGTTAAATAGAATATTATGTGCTCAATTAGTTAGTCCAATGGCAATATCCGAGGAGATGTCAAACAAAACGCCGAACATAAACTCTGTGATGGCCCTAACGGTGGATGCCATTTACAGTGCGGGTAAACGGGCTGCAGTCGCCTATAGAAGAGACCCACAACTGATTCCGCCGCCGGACACTGTCCAGGAATCCAGGGTAAGCCGCATATCTGATTGGTCCGCCCTTGCCCGACCTGGGAATGAGGCGTCTCTATGGAAACGCATCGATTGGAAAGGTGAACTTGTTGCGAATCCAACAGGTGATGAAACGCCTTCCGATGAGCTATTCAAAGCCCATTTCGAATCGTTATTGAATGATTCGGTTGACACCCACGGATCACTTGACGATATAATAACAACGAGTTGTCCAGATATTCCTTGCTTAGATGATCCTATATCCCTTGACGAAGTCCAGAGAGAAATATCGTCATTAAAACCCAACAAAGCGGCGGGACCAGATGGGATATCTCCTAGCGTAATTAAAGGTTTACCTCTCGCCTGGCTTACCATATTGGTTCAAATTTTTAATTTAATATTTTACAGTGGTTGTGCTCCAATGGCTTGGTGCTACAGCAAACTAACTACAGTATTTAAGCGAGGTACCAGGTCATTATGCTCTAATTACAGAGGTATATCCGTAATTAACTGCTTATTGAAGGTATTTGATGGTATTTTGGCGAAACGACTATTAGCGTGGGGCAAGCCACTATGTGAACAGGCGGGGGCACAAAGGGGTCGGGGGTGCCTGGAGCACATACTAACTATAAGATTGCTGATTGACTTTGCTAAATTTAAAAGGGTGAAATTATATATAACTTTTGTTGATTTTTCAACAGCATTTGACCGTGTTTCACGCCCAAAGCTATTTCAAGTCTTAATATCAATGGGTTGTAGTCGCCTTATGGTCAATATGTTAATTGCCATCTATAAAATGACTAACAGTGTCTTGGGAAATATAATAATAAAGACAGCTATCGGTATTCTGCAAGGTTCCACAAGTGTTTACCTTTTTGCTATATACCTGAATCCTTTGATTGTATCCCTAAAAAAATATTGTATTCCTGACAAAATTTTGGGCTGGCTACATATCTTACTGCTAGTTGACGACTCGGTAATACTAGCTACTACCCGCGCTGAAATGCTTGAAAAGTTGGGTATGCTGCGTAAATTCTGTCTCGAATATAACATGGCTATTAATGTTAAAAAAACTAAATTCATGGTATTTGGCTTAGTGGAAAAAAATGAAAAGGACGAGCTGTGCGTTGAACTACAGAATCATGACCCAATCTATATTAAGAATTGTGACTCATATATTTATCTAGGGGCCCCGTTTAGTCAAGCTGGTGTTCCTAGTGTGGATATCGCTTTGCATTGCAAGGAAAAACACGTTCATATGTTGAAATTTTTTGGTTTCCTAAATAAGCATCGCCTTATGCCAGTCTGGATAAAACTGTACGTCTTCCGAGCTGCGATAGTTGCGGCAATCTTTTACGCATCAGAAACGTGGATTGGTTGGCGACCCACTAAACTGTTCACTTGGTACAATAACATGTTGTGTGCAACGCTCGGTGTCCGTAAGGGCACCTGTCGAGACATGGTATACATAGAATCGGGCGAAGCAGAACCGTCGGCCTTCATAAAGGATCGGCAACTAAACTTTCTACGCCGAATGAACGCCTCTCAGAACCTACATGAGCCCTTATTTCACGTACTCAATATTTGTCGCCGAGCAAGGACGCCATTGGCTAAAAAAATAGACCAGCTGCTTGGTTCTCGATCGAGCCATGTAGCTTTATCCAGGGCAGAAATAAAGTCTCGCATAAACCGGCGGCAAAGGACACGGCTGGTTTTATACAAGGAGTTTAACCCGGAGTTGAAAACTCCGCAAATTTACACGAGTAATAACCAGGCCAATGAACAACACCGTTTGAGTTGGACGCGATTTCGTTTGCTATCGACAAACTTAGCAGTGGAAATGGGTCGATGGACACGGACCGAATACCACCTCCGTGTTTGTAAATGTGGCCAACCGCAATCTGAGGGCCACATTATATCCGATTGCCCCCTAATTGACCAGATAAGGCTGTCTCACCCCGATATATATCACCCCAGCCATATTGTCTGTAGCCCACGTGCCCTATCGTTTGTGTACCAAGTTTTAGAAAAACTGGAGTAGGTTAATATAATTTATACTTCTTAACGTTAATCTTGGCTGGAATTAATCTTCATTAATGACATTAAATTATAGTTATAAGTTGTTTTCATATGTACTCATTGTGTTTTTGCCCATGTCATATTTACTTATTGTCTCTCGCATATTTCACTAACGACACTTAATTATTGTTTTCATACGTACTCGAAGTTTTTTGCCCAGACTTATTTATTTATAGTTTCTTGTCTATTTCATTAATGACATTTAATTTTTGTTCTCATACGTACTCTGTGTTTTTGCCCAGACTTATTTATTTATAGTTTATTTTTTCATACGTACTCTGAGTTTTTGTCCAGACTTATTTATTTATAGTTTATTTTTTCATACGTACTCTGAGTTTTTGCCCAGACTTATTTATTTATAGTTTCTTGTCTATTTCATTAATGACATTTAAATATTGTTTTCATACGTACTCTGAGTTTTTGTCCAGACTTATTTATTTATAGTTTATTGTTTTCATACGTACTCTGAGTTTTTTTTTTGTCCAGACTTATTTATTTATAGTTTATTTTTTCATACGTACTCTGTGTTTTTGCCCAGACTTATTTATTTATAATCTCTTGTCTATTTCATTAATGACATTTAAATATTGTTTTCATACGTACTCTGAGTTTTTGTCCAGACTTATTTATTTATAGTTTATTTTTTCATACGTACTCTGAGTGTTTGCCCAGACTTATTTATTTATAGTTTCTTGTCTATTTCATTAATGACATTTAATTATAGTTTCCTATATACCCTTTGTGCTTTGCCCAGACATATATAGTTATAGTTTCTTGTTTATTTAATTAATGACATTTAGTTATTGTTTTCATATGTACTCTTGTTGTTTTGCCCATGACTTATTTATTTACAGTTGTTTTTCTTTGTTTGTATTGTAGTTGTGCATTTCATAAATGACATTTACTTATTGTTTCACGAATAGGCCTACTCTGTAGGTGCTCTCTATAGTTTCAGTTTCACTTGTGCCTGTGCAATTTGGACTTTTGGTTCTCCAAGGGATGAGCGGTGTTTGTATCTATTTACATATCTTATACCGATTGTCAATCAACAATATATATATACAAGACGTTGTTATACGTTACAAGGCATTCAGGTATTCAGGTAGTCAGGGATTCTAGGCCATTATTGATCAAGAAAACTTGCCACCTCCATGCAGCATAAAGGAGGTGCCACCTGTAGCTGCATAGACCCTCTTACTAGGGCAAATCTGGCCCTGTAACTAGGACCCCCTTCGTTCTGGGATAAGGACGCCCTTGGTCCTGGATTAAGGACTCATATACTTGGCTGCAGGGGCTGACCAGGCAGATGGTGATCTACCAATGGCTGGTCAGGAGTAGAGTGTTCTCATGTCCACTCTGAGAGCACTTCACTGCGACCTGCACCTGGCAGCAAGGATACAGGGCATGACCCAGAAGATGAGCTGCAACAGCCAATGGTGGGTCATGTGCGCCAGCGTAGATATGGGTGATGGGCCTCATATCTGACTCCATTGCGACACCCACCCTGTGGAATGGCAAACCAGGGTGTGGTATTTGCCCCGAGAGCTGACTCGGCAAAAAAGCACCCCCGAACCCCCACTATGGATTACATTAGCAATGCGGAGGTCCGGCCACTAGAGGCCAGTGGAATTACCGGACACCCCGTACTCACCCCCTACTGGAGAGAGAGCAGCCAACAATTATTTGAGTCCCTTTCCTGATGACCTTTCTGCCCCAAACCCTGGGTCACCAGGAAGGCCAGATTGTGATGGGGAGAGGGATTCTGGAGTTGGAGGCTACTCTCATGTTCCACCCCGACCAACAAAGCCATTGGTGAATCTGAGGCAAGTCACAAGACTAGCCTCAGTAAACACCCTAACACTCGGGTCCCCAATGCGACAAGGTGAGCTGACTGCCTTGGCAGATAAGCTTTCTCTTAGCGCAGTGGGTGTTCAAGAGCACCGAATGCAGACTGGACAGACTGATGAGGTTCTGACTAAGGACATGGGGGGCGGTTGGCGACTCGACCTCGCGTCAGCAGATGATAGTGGCAATGGTGGAATTGGTCTATTGATGAATCCAACTGCACATGTAGCATTGGACAAAATAGACCAAATCGCTAACCGCATCATCCGTTGCCAGTTCTCATGTTCTGGAAGACTGGCTAAGAAGTTTCCTAAGGTGGTTCTGATTGTGTGCTACTCTCCAACTAGTGTTGCCCCTGTAGAGGAGGTGGAAAATTTCTACCACAATCTACAAGCAGCTACTGATGGAGTGGATCAGCATGCATTCTTAACATTCCTGGGAGACTTTAATGCAAGTCTGCATCAATCACCTACATCGCCCTGGGTCTATAGCAATAGTGTTAACCGAAATTCTGTCCATCTTCAGGATTTTATCTCTGGAAATGGATTGTTTTCGGCTGGAACCCAGTTCAAGAAGCGAACTGGAAAGCTATGGACTCATAGTGGACACAGTGGTCACAAGTCCCAGATAGACCATATTCTGTTTCGTAGGAAATACAGGAGCTCTATATAAGACTGTAATGCATTTACACTTCGACCCTTCTCCAGTGATCACCGCCTCTTGTGGCCAAGGTAAGACTTAGTCTGCGTGCTAGCAGAACAACGAAATCTGCCTTGCCGCGGCATGACTGGTCCTCTCTGTTGCAACAGCCAAGTGTGAGATCCAGCTTCACACTACAGCTGAACAACAGGTATGATGCTCTTGCCTCTGAGGTGGCAGATCACTGTGAGGGCTATACTGCCTTTACAGAAGCAGTTAAGTTAGCAGCTGCAGAAACAGTTCCTGTATACCCTCGAAACAGGAAAAGGGCCCCCTGGACTGACAACAAAATTCAGAAGTGCCGAAATGACCTTCATAAGGCGCAGAAAGAGTCCCGACTCAAACAGACTACAGCGACCAAGAATGCTGTTAAGGCTGCATCTAGGTCCCTGAACAAGCAGTACTCTGCTAATCTAAAGGAGCTAATAAACCAACAGGTTGATGCCATCAATGATGCTGACGACAGCAGGCAATCATCCCAGGCATGCGTGCCGCATGCCGATCCTAGTAGTAGTAGTAGTAGTATCCCAGGCATGGAAATCGATCAATCTGCTTACTGGGCG
Organism: Nemertoderma westbladi; assembly: GCA_032718475.1. Lineage (NCBI taxonomy): Eukaryota > Metazoa > Xenacoelomorpha > Nemertodermatida > Nemertodermatidae > Nemertoderma > Nemertoderma westbladi. The sequence continues at coordinate 19,740 of JAUCBJ010001315.1, forward strand.
GAAAAGCCAACCAACCACCAAGGTTAAGGCTGAATCACCAGCCGATCGCCTCAATGGTTGGAAAGCCCACTTTGAAAAGCTCCTCAATAATGACAGGGTATTGCCTGATAACTTTATAGAAGTAAACGTGTCTGAGTCTGTACTCCCAGATATTCCCATTGGCGATATCTCCTTTGCAGAAGTGAAGGCTGCTGCAAAGAGCATTAAGACCAATCGTGCCAGTGGAGTAGATGGTGTCCCCCCTGAGGTCTTTAAAATACCTGAGTGTTTAAAGCTCATCTATCCCATCATAGTAGACATGTACCGAACAACAAGAGTCCCACAAGAAATGAAAACAAATAAGTTGGTGCCAGTTCCCAAGAAGGGCAACCTAACACTCTATGGTTCTTTTCGGGGAATCTCATTGATCTCGATTGCTGCAAAGCTATACAATAGGATTCTATTAAATCGCATCAGGGATCCCATTGAGAGACTGCTCCGTGGAAATCAGAATGGGTTCCGTAAAGGTCGTGGGACCATGGAGCCCATTTTGGCACTTAGAAGGATAATTGAAGAGTTATCAAAAAAGAAAGACAGGCATCTGGCTATCTTTGTTGACTTCTTTAAGGCCTCAATGGTCAATGGCCTCAATGGTCTCATTCAGTCTCTCGCTCACGTATGTTCAGCATACTTTCATTATATGGGATTCCTGATGAAATTATTGCAGCAATCAGATCAGTATACGATGGTTCGACAACATTTGTGTCTACTGTTGACGGTGACACAGAACCATTTGAAGTGTTATGGGGCGTCCTCCAAGGAGACACACTTCTACCATTCTTGTTCATTATTGTGGTTGACTGTTGACGGTGACACAGAACCATTTGAAGTGTTATGGGGCGTCCTCCAAGGAGACACACTTCTACCATTCTTGTTCATTATTGTGGTTGACTATGTTCTACGCATGTCCTTAGATCATTATAATGGTGATGGGGTGATGATAACTCCACCTACTGGCTCCAGAAGTCGAGAAAATCCTGCCAAGTACCTAACTGATCTAGACTTTGCTGATGACTTCGGAGTACTCTCAGAATCATTAGAGGGAGCCCAACGGCTCCTCAGCTCATTATAACATGCTGCTTCTAGTGTTGGTCTTTTTATTAACTCCAGAAAGACCAAAATTCTGACAGTTAACTTTGAAAGACCTCAGCAAGTCTCTGATCGGATGAGCATAAGCTCAAAGGATGGTATGCTTGAGCATGTGGTCGACTTCTGTTACCTGGGATCCTGGATCCGGAAGTCAGGTGAGGAACTTCGAATACGTAAGGGAAAGGCATGGGCAGCCTTGAATAGGCTTTCCAGGATTTGGAAGTCACCGAGAATTAATCGGTAACTTAAGATCCGATTATTTAGAGCAGCAGTAGTTCCAGTACTCCTCTACGGGAGTCCATGCTGGGCTCTAACTGCTGAGGACATCAAATCTCTGGATGGCACATTCACAAGAATGCTACGCCGGGTTCATTGTGTCAAGTACAATGCACACATCTCCAACCAGACACTATATAACATTGGAGGTGTCTCATCGGTTCCCCCAAGCTTGACACTAGAACAAAATCGCCTCCGCTTTGCAGGACATTGCTTTCGCCTTGATGACCAGCCAGTGCATAATCTTGTACTTTGGCAGCCTCATGGAGTGAATAAGCATGGAGGACAGCCCATGACTTTCTTGAGACGCATCTTAAAGGACACTGGCCTTAAAGATGCGGATGATCTAGCAAATGTCATGGGTGATAGGGAGTTGTGGCGGTGCAATTTTGTTGACAAGCCGGCACAGCATTCTTAAAAATGCAGCTGCAATGCAGCATGCCGATCCTAGTAGTATACGTTACAAAAACTTGAAACCTGGTTCTGTTTATAAAGGAAAACCTGATACATCTGTTTGTCTGTCAGTTCATAAACTCGTTGTGATATTACCTATGGAAGAACAACTTGGGGGGAGTGTATCGTGAAACGATAAATTGAGTTTTTGTACAACTTTGATAAGATTTATACATATATATATATTATTGTTTATATATTATATTTGACAGGGATATTATGAAATGGCTGAATGTCGGTAATCAATTTGGATAGTTATGCCCGTTATTGTGTAAGTATATGATTATCACATTATACCTTTATTTATTTAGTATATTGTTGTAGATTATTTTATGATAATTACCGAATTATGATTGTTATATGAATTATTTTAGGTTGAAACATAAAATAATATAGTTGCAACCCTTAACGTGCAACTACTTTTCATATCTCACGAAACAACTGTTGTTGCTCAACGTACACAGCAAGCAAGACCATGTTCAAAATGTTTCGAACTCATTGTTTATAAAATACAATATAATAATCTAAAATAGATGGTGATGTAAGAATAGAACAACTCAGTAGTATAGGGTAACTCAGTGGAAGAACTATCACTGAGAGATCCCTGGTTCGAATCCCGGTCCCGGTGTTAACTTTTGATCAAATTCATATCTTTTAATAACTTTACCAGCTTGTGTCGCCTTTAACATTTTTAATAAAATAGATATGTTATTTTCTTAAAATTTTATTTTCGTCTAATTTTATTATATAATATCTATTAGTAGGAGTCCTACTGTAGTTATTATAACGCATTCAGTTTAGGTAGTAAATATTCTTGTCCTTATGAATAATGTTATATTATTATTAAAAAAAATAAATAAAAATCACAATACTAAAAGGAAAACTACAATTATATTTCTCAGATACTGTAATTTAATTTAAATAACATAACATTTTTATACTGAAATTGTACTGAATGCTCACTTGCACCCCACAAAACAACCGCAATTCATGTCGGTAGCCGTTCCATTAACGAATTCTTTGAATGTCTGTGACTTGCAGCTGGATTGGGTCGCGTTCCTAATGGAACACATATGAATGGATTCCGATTGGTTGTAGCTGAGGTAGGAACTGGCGCAGCCGCAATTAGTGCGGATCAGCGCGGCCAGACACATATCCTCGCACATCTACGGAAGTAGAATTACGTCATCAATGTAAAATATAAGGTAAATATATTATTTAAATTTATTAAATTTCTCAAATTTTATAGTAATGTATAATAATATGAATTATTGTAATATGGAAAGAGGAAAATGGATAATAAGATTATAATTATTTTATTAATGTATATTTAATATATATTGATATACGATTAAGAATTGAACTGATTACATATTGGTCACTTCAATAAGAAACCAAAAATTTGGAAAACAATTGTGGTGTTTTTGCTGCCCTCAATTTTTACTACACTACACTACACTACACTACACTACACTACACTACACTACACTACACTACACTACACTACACTACACTACACTACACTACACTACACTACACTACACTACACTACACTACACTACACTACACTACACTACACTACACTACACTACACTACACTACACTACACTACACTACACTACACTACACTACACTACACTACACTACACTACACTACACTACACTACACTACACTACACTACACTACACTACACTACACTACACTACACTACACTACACTACACTACACTACACTACACTACACTACACTACACTACACTACACTACACTACACTACACTACACTACACTACACTACACTACACTACACTACACTACACTACACTACACTACACTACACTACACCACACTACACTACACTACACTACACTACACTACACTACACTACACTACACTACACTACACTACACTACACTACACTACACTACACTACACTACACTACACTACACTACACTACACTACACTACACTACACTACACTACACTACACTACACTACACTACACTACACTACACTACACTACACTACACTACACTACACTACACTACACTACACTACACTACACTACACTACACTACACTACACTACACTACACTACACTACACTACACTACACTACACTACACTACACTACACTACACTACACTACACTACACTACACTACACTACACTACACTACACTACACTACACTACACTACACTACACTACACTACACTACACTACACTACACTACACTACACTACACTACACTACACTACACTACACTACACTACACTACACTACACTACACTACACTACACTACACTACACTACACTACACTACACTACACTACACTACACTACACTACACTACACTACACTACACTACACTACACTACACTACACTACACTACACTACACTACTATATATACACTACTATTATATAAAATAAATATAAACTAACGATTTTAGTATAATCGTAACGATAAAGTTCCTCATTCTTCAGCCCCTCCACCGGGAACGTTATAGCTGCCCAGTTTGATTGACACGGGGTGTTGGGACGGATATTAGTGGCGTAAGGGTACGGCTTCCTTAATACAGATGACTGTAGATTCAAATAACATATAAAGCATTAAATATATATATAAAGTACAATATTGCTTTACATATAACAAATATTAGTTATTAGAAGGAAAACAACTCGACTTTTTCAGCCTACCACGCAATGTTTAGTTTTCCGAACGAGCATGGATTGATAAACACTTAGCTTCCTCGTTTGTACCGGCAGTCTTTGAGTTGACGTGATTTACGAAGAGTCTGATAGTACAGGCATGAATACAAGAAATTAAACGAGGCACACGGACGCACTAGAAGGAAATGTTCACATTTTTTTTAAATATAGTTCCCATACGCAATTTAAAAATAAATATTTTTCATATTTAGGAAAATTCGCCACTCCGTCAATCCGTTTGTATTTTAAGCCTTGAATTTGAATCTCTGGTTCCAGTGGTCACGCGTTCGAGCCCCACAAGGGGGCCAGGGAAGTTATCATTTCGACCCTTTTATGAATAAAAAGTCTCTGAACAAGGTTCAGTGGTGGGGGAGGCACTAGAAATAAGTTTTGGGATATATTTTGTGCGGAATTCCTGGCCTTAATGGCCGCAGTAACCTACAGTATAACTTTATACTTTAAGTTCTTATTTAGAATAAAGCGTTTAAATTGTCTCTAACTGTAGGCCTATGTATTTATATTAAATAAGTTCATTCTTTAATTCTTCAAAAATGGTTTTAAAGGATTAAAAAGTGGTTTAAAATGATAATATTACTAATTTAATGTTCAACACCTACATATAAACAAACACCTACATATTATATGTTGTTCCTACCTTTATAACTGAAACAGATGTTCTCATCCCAACAGGGCCATCCACACCCCTGGCTTCCGGTGCCGGTTTTACGTTGACGTCATCAACTGAAACTCGAATTCCGGAGTTATGAGTCAACATTCCAATATCGTCATTAACATCAACATATAAGGTTAGTTTGAGACCTTTTGATGAAGGGGAGGGGGGGGGGGGGGGGGGATCTGAATTAGTATTCATGGCCTAATAATATATTAATAACGCCCAATATTTTCCAATTTTAAAATTACTTAAACACCAAATCACAAAATTACATTTTTAGAGAAACGAAAAAGCAATAAAATATCTAAAGCAATGATATTATATTTAGGGTACTAATTTTGTGTGTTTGTATTTTGTGTATGTATTATTTCTAGTTAATATTAATTAATGAATGAATAATATCAATTCAAAGTAACCCACCTATATCATTGTTGAACTGATAAACTCTCGGAGCGGATATATCTACTTTGGGGCCGTTAAACTGAAAACAATTACCGTACTTCTCATCCTAAAAAAAGTCAATACAATAAAAATAATATTCAGATTATTGGTATATTATTATATTAATCTGAATTAATATTGATCTTATTTATGGTAATTAGACAAAATATTGTTATTATTAACTTGACAAAAATGAATGAAATTAATCACAGTAATATAGGTAAAACATTTATTTAATTTAATAACAACTATTTATTATACGGTAAATGAAATATGCTTTATTTACCTTTCGTCCCGAGATCTGAAATTTACCGACCGAGCGCAGCGAGTGAGTTTATTAAGATCGAGGGGTGAAAAGGTAAATGACGTTGGATTCGTTACAGCCTGCAGGGCAGTACATTTATTTTATTTAATAAATACTCAATATCCTGGAACATCAAGTTACACTCACCTGAACAAGTTGAAAATAAGACGAGTTGCATTTTGCGTCATTGTAGGTGCACTGCAGAACGAATTCATCAAACTTTAGCCCGGTGGCATTGAGAACTTTCGGTTCAAAAACCGCGAGTTTATTGATATCCGACAAGTCGTCAACCTAAAGTAGTAACAGAAAACGGTTATAGTCAATATGGTATCGGATTATGAACACTAATAGCAAATAACTCGGGCCATTGGAAAAGCTAGATGAGCATGTATATTATAGAAGATATGTCCCGTATCCCTCTCTGCCCCACCCCTCCCCCAGGTTACTCTATAATAAGCGTTACCATGGTCGCCAGACCCTTTCCACGCCCAACAGACTCTTATTTTTACCCCCCCCCCCCCCACCCCCTTCTATGCGCCTTGACCGCCTGTCCCCCTATACTCTCACCCATACATGTGACACCCACCTGTGATGCCTCATAGAACTGCATCCATTCGCCGTCTCCAGTTATCTCCTGGAACGCTGTATTGGTTCCCTGTTCGAATTCAGTTATATCGAAACCCGGATGGTCGTGGTCGTCGTAGTCACCACTATAATCTTCGTCTTCCGCTGTTGTCATAGGAACAATAGTATTATATAGTATTACTATTATTATTCAATAATATTTAATAAAAAACTAAAAACTGAAATTCAACGTCATAAAATTAGGTCTCCGGACAATTCGTACAACCGGACAATTCGTACCGGAAATTTGTTTTAGAGAAAATACCTACATTATCTTTATCTGGACAATCCGTGTACGATTTGTCCGCTACGAATTATTTTCCGAACTTCATAAATTTGCTATGAGATTTCGAAGGTTGAACCTAATTCAAATTAAATTAAAAAAATATAAAAGTTAAAATAAAAGTTAAAAGCTTCTTCTACAACATTGTTAGTAATGTTCTTTGATAAGAAAAAATAATTGTATAATTGAAGCAGGTTAAGTTAATTATTCCTATTATTGACACATTAATTTTTTAGACTGTTTAATAACACGACTGCTCATTGACTGCTCATTGTGCTTTTTTATTAAATTTAGACTGTTTAAATCTCATGACTGCTCGTTGCTCTCTAGTTACCATCATGTAAACTAATTACCGGTACTTTCATTATTGTAATAAACTTGAGATAGTACTTTAGTCATATCTGAACCTATCTGAACCCAATCTGGACCCAATCTGGACCCAATCTGGACCCAATCTGGACCCAATCTGAACCCAATCTGGACCCACTCTGGACCTAATCTGGACCCAATCTGGACCCACTCTGGACCTAATCTGGACCCAATCTGGACCCAATCTGGACCCAATCTGGACCCAATCTGGACCCAATCTGAACCCAATCTGGACCCACTCTGGACCTAATCTGGACCCAATCTGGACCCACTCTGGACCTAATCTGGACCCA
>JAUCBJ010001316.1:0-41776 GCA_032718475.1 Nemertoderma westbladi
TATTCTATAATTATCGGGGGAGGGTCATAATGACTCTGGTCGGGGATAGGGAATCAAATCTATGACAATCTGTATATCCTATTTTGTGTTTACTTTTTATTTTTTCCGTGAAGCGACGACCAAAATTTAAAATTCCTGAAAATTTCGCGGATAGAGAATTTTAAATATAATTGGTGAGCATAGTGCTACGCGAAGGCTCCATGGCAGATGTATTTTAGCTATGGACTCGTATATCCATTCTACTCTACTATAGCCAGACTGTCTTTGAGGTGCCCCGTTAGCCTTGGCGCCGCTAAATCTGCATGAGGGCCGGCCATGGTCTTATATGTAGTTCTCTCTCTAGCAATATAGCCCATGTTCACAATGTTGCGCCGGAGGGGGCTCTCTCATCCACCCGATATAAGACATAGCGACACACGATCCCAGCAAGTTAGCCTCCTGCTGCGTGATCTTTTATATCCAAATAATCTCTGATGGTTGCGCATAAAAATTTTGCTTACTATTACATAATTATATTAGTATTAGGACTATTTATCCTTAATAATTATATTAGAATTATAAATGTATTTACCCCCACATTATTTATTACTATTAGGTCTATCTATTCAAGAAATTATATGTTTTTATAATATACTTTGGAAAATTAGTCGACTAAGTCATAATTTTTAAAACTTTAAATACGGGTTGAGTTATTTTATAAAGTTAAGAAGAATGAACCAATAGAAGGAGCCTGAAGTCTAATCTCTTGGTCTTTACTCACATTAACTCCCAAGGTTGCATACTATAACTATAGCCGGGGGAGTCAAAGCTAGAGTGTATGCTAGAGTTAACCAAGAGCTAGGAAAAAGAATAATGCTCTTCTAGGGTCCAAACTCACATCCCTCCAATTAGAGAACTAAGCAAATAATCAGCTTGAAGGTCTTAGACCCTTAATCGGAGGCATCGAGCAGCCAATGAGAGAGCAGATGCGAGTACAGTGGTAAAGCCCATCCATAGTGAGAAAACGTTGCACTAGCTCTCAAGGATCGTTATACTCACCATTCAAATATCCCTCGCAAACCAGATTCCCCCAACATCTAAAGTAATCCACTTCAATGTAAAATATATAATGCAATATAACTCGAATATTTCTGTTTTTTAATATAAATAATAATTGTAGCATAAATTTATAATTTAACATAAATATAATGTGAAAATTCAATATTATCAAATGACATTGCTATATAATGCATAGACATGAAAGTTGTTTGGTTTGTAATAAAGAAATGAGACAAGACAATTTATCTCGTCATATGGAAACATATAGAAAGGAAAAACTAATGGCTCCGTTACCAAAAAATTTAAAAAATCCGAAGATATTTTTAGTGAAGATGAAAAGAAAAAGAGAGATGAGCGTGATATATTAAATATAAAACAGCCAATGGAAAATAAATTTCATAAAGTTGTGAATATTTTGAAAGGGATACAAAAACAGTTACCCCTAGAAAATGAGGAAAATTTGAGTGAGAAAGATGATCCATAGTGAGATAGCGTTGCACTAGCTCTCAAGGATAGTTATACTCACCATTCAAATATCCCTCGCAAACCAGAGTCCCCCAACATCTAAAGTATTCCACTTCAATGTAAAATATATAATGCAATATAACTCGAATATTTCTGTTTTTATAATATAAATAATAATTGTAACATAAATTTATAATTTAACATATAAATATAAGGTGAAAATTCACTTTAACATAGAGTAACTAAACTAAACACAAAATAGGAAAAACAGAAGGTCACGGGCTCAATCCCTACTCGTATCCCGTTTTATGGGAATTATAAAAAGTAAACATAGAATAACTAGACTAAACTAAACACAAAATAGGATAAACAGATGGTCACGGGTTCAATCCCTACTCGCATCCATTATAAATCCAACACAAAATAAGTTAAACCAGGGACCGGCAGGACACATGGAAACGATTTTATTACTATGAAATACACTGAAATTTATTCTCACATTAACTCCCAAGGTTGCATACTATAACTATAGCTGGCGGGAGAGTCAAAGCTAGAGTGTATGCTAGAGTTAACCAAGAGCTAGGAAAAAGAATAATGCTCTTCTAGGGTCCAAACTCACATCCCTCCAATTAGAAAACTAAGCAAATAATCAGCTTGAAGGTCTTAGACCCTTAATCGGAGGCATCGAGCAGCCAATGAGAGAGCAGATGCGAGTACAGTGGTAAAGCCCATCCATAGTGAGATAGCGTTGCACTAGCTCTCAAGGATAGTTATACTCACCATTCAAATATCCCTCGCAAACCAGAGTCCCCCAACATCTAAAGTATTCCACTTCAATGTAAAATATATAATGCAATATAACTCGAATATTTCTGTTTTTATAATATAAATAATAATTGTAACATAAATTTATAATTTAACATATAAATATAAGGTGAAAATTCACTTTAACATGGAGTAACTAAACTAAACACAAAATAGGAAAAACAGAAGGTCACGGGCTCAATCCCTACTTGTATCCAGTTTTATGGAAAATAAACAGGAGGTCATAGGTTCAATCCCTACTCGCGACCATTATAAATCCAACACAAAATAAGTTAAACCAGGGTTCGAATCCTAATCATGAAAATATAAAAAGTAAGCATAGAATAACTAGAGTAACTAAACTAAACATAAAATAGGAAAAACATATGCTCACAGGTTCGATCCCTACTCGCGACCATTATAAATCCAACACAAAATAAGTTAAACCAGGGTTCGAATCCTAATCATGAAAATATAAAAAGTAAACATAGAATAACTAGAGTAACTAAACTAAACATAAAATAGGAAAAACAGAAGGTCACGGGCTCAATCCCTACTCGTATCCCGTTTTATGGAAAATAAACAGGAGGTCATAGGTTCAATCCCTACTCGCGACCATTATAAATCCAACACAAAATAAGTTAAACCAGGGTTCGAATCCTAATCATGAAAATATAAAAAGTAAGCATAGAATAACTAGAGTAACTAAACTAAACATAAAATAGGAAAAACATATGCTCACAGGTTCGATCCCTACTCGCGACCATTATAAATCCATCACAAAATAAGTTAAACCAGGGTTCGAATCCTAATCATGAAAATATAAAAAGTAAACATAGAATAACTAGAGTACCTAAACTAAACATAAAATAGGATAAACAGGTGGTCACATGTTCGACCCCTTCTCGTATCCCGTTTTATAGAAAAATATAAAAAGTAAACACAAAATAGGATAAACAGATGGTCACGGGTTCAATCCCTACTCGCGACCAATATAAAACCAACACAAAATAAGTTAAACATAGAATAACTAGAGTACCTAAACTAAACATAAAATAGGAAAACAGAAGGTCACGGGCTCAATCCCTACTCGTATCCCGTTTTATGGAAAATAAACAGGAGGTCATAGGTTCAATCCCTACTCGCGACCATTATAAATCCAACTCGAAATAAGTTAAACCAGGGTTTGAATACTAATCATGAAAATATAAAAAGTAAACATAGAATAACTAGAGTAACTAAACTAAACATAAATTAGGAAAAACAGAAGGTCACGGGTTCAATCCCTACTCGCGTCAATTATAAATCCAACACAAAATAGGAAAAACCAGGGTTTGAGTCCTACTAATGCAATTATAAAAAGTAGGTAACACGGATGGTCACGGATTCAAACCCTACTCACGGAAAAATAAAAACCAACACAAAATAAATAATATAGTAAACTTTCATGTATACCATAGTAAATAAACTAATTTAATAATAAAGTTTGTAAAATAGATAATGATTCAGGGAATTCACCGGCTGGACACATGGAAACGATTTTATTACTATGAAATACACTGAAATATGCACATCCTATATATATTCTAATCGCACAAAATAATTCGGGGGTATAGCTAATAAATATTGCTTTATTATTAATTGTATGATGTCCACATTTTTTCATTAATAATTTAAAATTAACACTAGGAAAAATAATAGTTCGTGTTTCGGTATTAAGTTTCAAATTTTGTAATTGCATCCCGATAGTTTGTTTTAAATAAAGCAATTCACTAGCTAAATTATTGCAAAGGCCTACAATTGTTACTGCGCCACTGGGAAATAGCATTATAGTTGAATCGTCACCTTTGTAGATAAACATGTTTGGTTTTAAGCAACTTTGACCTGTAATTTGCTGTGAAATTTTCTCTAGTTCAAATTTGGCAATGTTTTTTCCGGTAAACTGTTTATTGGTTATTTCTATTTTGTTGTTCAATTTCTTATTCTAGAAAAATAAAATTAAATTCTAGTAGGGGGGATTACTACTCGTTTCGCCGGTCTAACAAGCTTAGTGCTATAGTGTCCGTATGGTTTGCTGCTATATTTACTACTCCAATATGATTTCGTATCCCAGAGCGTTAGTGCCTTCTTATAGACATGACCAGTAAAAATTTGATGCTTTCTAGAAGTGAAGGTAGAGTTATAGCGGAAGAGCATTGCTTCGTTTTCAAAACAGTCTGCATAATCCTCGTGTGTTAGTTGCTTAGCGACAACCGATCTAGATACACCTTTGGCGGTTTTCTTGATTGGGGCATCATAGGAGTGAAAACTGTAGACCTTTGGTTTAAGGAAAACCCACTGTTTATACTGCAAACCGCAGCTCTCATCTTTTACGAAGCCGAGAGCCGCTTTGTGTTTAATGGTATAGAGTGGATGTGTTGTACTGTAGTTGGAAGTATCTAGGAAACCACCCTCAAACATTGCCCGTAGAAAGGTTAGCTGTGGTGTATTAGTTACGCTTAGCATTAGAGAATCCGTGTCACCGGCTAGACAGCGAATCTGGCAATCCAGTTTTTGTTCTAGAGGCTTCAGTTTGTTGTAAAATAGGTCGTACATCTGTAGCTTAGATAGATCTAGTATAGTGCAACCGATGAACACGCCCTGATTTAGGCAAACAGCCTCTTTAGTGAAAGTATGACCACTCAAGTTGGGGGTAAATACAACAAACGATTCGTGATTGGGCTTGGCTAAGAGCAAATCGCATTGTTCGTCGCTATTGCATAACCTGAAAGAAACGCGGTCTCTAACCTTTTGGAGGCATTTCCCATACAAGGCATTGTTCATCAACTTATAAAATAGGACCTCGAATGGGTTATTTGCCGACTGTCTTTTATTTGTATTAAAACTAATGTAGTCCTTGAAAATATATTTTTGTGAGAAAGAGTAGACCCTATGTACTTGTGTAAGTTTAAGACCGAGCTTCAAATAGAGTTGAAGTAGCTTAATATGGATACCGTATTCAACCTTATTAAACTGATGTAGTAGTAGCTTAGTACAGGTATCGTTGTATGGTCTACAGGTGGCCGTATCGGTGAGATTGTAATGCTCCCAAAGATCTTCCATGTATTCGCTAAGAAAGGATTTAGGGACTGACATCTTCTCCGCTCCTAGAGGCAGATCGGCGGTCAAATCATGAATTTCTTTCGGGTAATGTAGATCAACTATGCAATAATAACCAGTATCCCCACTCGCGTCTACTGTAGCTAGGTCTATGGGGGTAGTTACGAGTTTAATATTAGCGTATGGAAGTTTCTGGCTCAGGGCGCAGCCGTAAAGGTTATTCGCATCGATGGGAATTAGATATTTCTCGGGGAGACTGGAGTCATAGTCGGGTTTATCGGGGATATTTGCGTCTACGGAATGTGTATTCAAGAATACTAGACCACCCCTAATATTTGTTTCAAAGTCCGAGTAGATGGAAGCGTCTGATAGTAATTGAATTTCTGATTGCGTGAATTTCAGCGCTGCGTCGTAAGTTAATCCAGGGGCAGTGAAGTACATTACGGGCTCGAGTCCATAATTAGTAAGACAGAGGGAACGGAACTGCTCGAAAGTATCAGCCAATAGGGTAACATCTAGAACCAAATAGCCAATCATATAGTCGAAGATTGTTAGACAGTTTAATTCATCCCAAGTAGTAAGCGCGCGCTGATAGTTTTCTGCGCTACATTGTTCCAATTTGAGATCATTATAGAAGCTTTCTAATGGGGGGAGTGTAGTTTCGTGTAGGTTTGAAATATTTTGAATATAGGAATATGGGAATACACCCTTGTTTTTTATTGTGTTATCGCTAATGTTGGGATAGAGTTGGGTCATTTGAGCTAGTGTATGGGGTATGGCTGTTGCTAGGTTACTGTTATTTTTAGTGAGATAGCTACTAAGATTATCTAGGCTGGCAGTCATAAACTGATAGGAATCTAGAAAATTAATGGAGATACTTTCTTTAGCGTTGGCTGTTGGTGTACTCGGATCGATTGGGAAGCTAACTTTAAGGTGAATATAAGTTTCGGTGTTTTTTGGTATTACGGTCATTTTCCAGTGTGTTCTAGAACTATCGGTCATTCCTTCTTTTAGTAGTAAATGCATATCGAATTTCCTCAGGTTATGAAATATAATATAAAAATTATTCCGTTTTAGGGAAAGTTTCCTGTTGCAGCTGACGCAGGCAGCCCCCCGATACTCCCCGCTATAATGATCATGATCGCGGACTTTGGTGCTGAGATTGTCATTGAGGTTTAAATTATGCGAATCGGGGGTTAAATTACAGTTGCAGACGTAGCATTGTGTAGCGTTATTAAAGTCAGTTTGCTGGCTAGTAGTGAGTTGCATGGGGGCGTGTGTGTTTGTACTAGAAATGGACCAATCGTATAACCCCCTACAATGACTTTCCATAGCAGTTAGAAAGTCGCGCATTACGTGGTTACTGCCATCGTCACGGAAAATTTGAACATCTGTTTTAGGAGGGTTAATTAATTTCTGATTTGGTACTGTATAAAAGGCTGCCGCGCTAGCTATATGTTTCTGTGGGAGTTTAATATTGTTTGTAGGTTCTAGAATAGTTTCAATGTCGGCGTATATACAGAAAGGTGGGGATAGAGTCTTATCGTACCTGTCAAATTTAACCAAGAGATTTTCGGGCATATACTCGAGTTGGCGTTTACCCGTATAGCAACGCTCTCGATGTTCTTCCAATGATTTGACAGTGTAAAAGGCTCTGAGACAGCGTTCGCAGTGCGTCTTGTTGCCGGTAGAAGTAGCTTTTGTATTTATTAATCTATCTATGTTAGTAATAGCTACGTAGTGGGCGGGGTTTTTGCTTGTGGCTTCGATAAATAATAAGTTTAGTACAGTTTTACCGGAACAGTGCGCGCTATCTGGTTGACTTAGAATGGAGAGTTCTTCCGTATTACTCCAATAAAGAAGGTTTATGCAGTATTTAGGGTTGGCTTTCAGAAACTGGGGAATACCAGTTACTCTGTCCACCGGAAAACTTAAATTCGAAAAATCAAACATGTTTAGGAAAGGAGTAAACGTTGAAATTCTACTAATATTATTTTGTTTTCTATCAATTTTCTTATAATTTGCGGCGGTCAATTTTCTATCAATTTTCTTATAATTTGCGGCGGTCAATACTGCGTATTTAAAGCATTCCCCCAGCGGGCAGTCTACGCTTACGGTACATTTTTTATTTAATAATAATTTAGAATTATTGAAGCCTTGACCCTTTAAATAGGGGTTGCGTTGGGAACGCGCAATCTCAATAGTTATTCGCTCGATGGCTATTATGCGCCAACCTGAGCCGAGGCAGAGAAACACACTTAACAGTTGATCGATACGATTGACGGCGCCGGAAAACCAGTTATTAAAGTCGCTATTATTCAGAATTTGATTATTGTTACCGCTAGATTTAAAACAGAAGGATTCAATTTGAAAACCCTCGCTGGTTTCACGCTCCATTACGATGTTGATTGTAAGCCAGACTCTTAAAAAAGTTCCCATGGCACTACGTAAATGGCTACTAACATGTTCTTGAATGTGTGGAAAATTTTCGTTTAATGTTAATTCTGCGTCGAGTCTTGTTTCTGCGAGGTCGTTGTTATAGGTAAACAGTCGTCCGTGTGCGCTTCCGTTGGAGGGTGGTTGAAATGGATTGTTTGGGGAAATAGAATCTCGCGAAGTTGAAGGTTCGTTATTGGAGCCGCCGCCGCCGACTTGTTCTGGAGTAGAGTTGATGGGGGATGAGTGGGAGGTAGTCGGAGTTTTGCGTTTCCGCGAAAAAAGTCGAGTGTAGCATTCATGCTCAGAAAAGGATGACAGGCTGAGCGAATCCCCGCAGCGGCAATCGGCTGGCTCGTTTACGTAACTAAATCCTGTTCCCCCCTGAGGACACGAAACAAGATGGCCAACCAGCGTCTTCTTTTCCGAAGACCAAGTCGGACAGCAGTCGCACCTATATTGCACGAAATGAATTTTAATGTGGCGAGATAAATGATCACTCCGTGTCTCTTTGTCGCAGATGGGGCAGCTGACTTTATTTGTTGATCTTGGCATCTTGAATCTAGAAAAATAAGTTGATTATTTGTAAAAAATAAAAAATACTGTATACTTGCTAAAAATAAAGTAAAACAGTAGGTATTAATCGGTTACTAGGCAACAATACTGTGTTTGTACAGTTAGGCCTATTGCTGTATTGTAACAATCAGTCAGTGAAACATAAAGCAGGCAGTCGGCAGTGTCTAGTGTGGAAGTGTTAGTGTACCAGCGGTTAGATAGTGGCGATAGCCAAGACACAAAAGCGATGCCAGTTATTATTCGTGGAAAGAGGGTCTATAAACAGCAGTCAGTCAGTGCAGTAGTGCTAGTGATATAGTCTGCCAGAAGTCAGACGTACCGGTAGCGTTAACCAATAGAAATCAACGATAGGCTTAGCTATTCGCTGTGTGAGAACTCAGTTAGTCAGTAGGATATATAATGAAAACTGCAGTAATCATTGTTGTTCAGTAGGGTCTATATCGTTACTATGATGGCATTAGGCTAACTCGAATGATGCGGTACCGGTAGTTGGGTAGACAAGCAGATAGACAGATGTAGGCCTATTGATCGAATGCTTCGATCACGGTTTAGGCTATCGGTACCACCGCAGTCTGACAGTAATTAATAATGAGCCTACTGCAATACTGTTGTACCGGTAGACATTAAATGTAAATTGTTTGCTAGCGGCGTCGAAAGTATAGCTAGATGGAAGGCAGATTTTACTTACGGTGTTAGTAGATATTCACGGAAAGAAGAAGTTTGGAAGTTCGGTGGCGATGAGGAAGTTGGTTGACGTGGACGACGAGAGAGTTTATCAACCGATAGACGGAATGGTATCGGAAATTAGAAATATTGAAATATTACGCGGCGGATACGCGGAAAGTTTGTTGTCGACGATGAGCGATAACGCGGCGAAATGACAATAATACAACTCTACAAGTGGGTTGTTGACTGATGATAACAAATAAATATTCTTAAATAAATAATATTAAATTCGAAAACAAAATAATGGTAAATGATGTTAATTGTAAATTGCAATTGAAATAATGACCTAATATATTAGTGGGGACGTATTAAATAGCAATTCGGTTAGTAAGGGAGGCCCTTGTCTCTTAAATGGGCCAATCAGAGCGCAGCAGCAGAAATGAAGCCCGATGATTGGCTGTTCGCGCAAAAGCGGTTACCAAGGCAACTTCTCCTGTTGATTCTATATTAGAAACCCCTGTAGGCATCTTGACTAATTATGTTGAGTTGGCTGTATAACAGAAGCAGGTCTGGTGCAAAGGAAAGGGATTAGTAGAGAGGAATGCGTGATTAGTGGCGCTTCATTGTTATGATAGGGGCTGCCTGGATATAGGAAAGGGGCAAAGCGACGCCGGCTATGCCGAGAACAATGGAGGGCCGCTTGAGCATTAGCCTTGGGCGACATAGGGATTTGCTGTAGTCAAGGCCGCCTGGCGCCATTGAATAATGAAGACAAAGGGGCTGCTAACAGACGGGACCACTCATTTATAATTGCCTGGGGGGTATACGTATAGATTCACTGCCTGTTGTATCTAGTTAATGAATAATGAGGACAGAGGAGGGGCCCCCCGCCGATGAACCTAGTTGATAGTTGCCAGTAGGGAGCCGTATACCATAGCCATTATAAAGTTAAAAATAGATATTATGTCATAGTGATCTCGTTGGTAATATAAAAACTAATTAATCTAAAAATAGAAATCAATGTATAAAGTAAAAGTAATACAAATATTTAATATAAAATAAAGTACAAATGAATAAATAAAGTAAAATAGAATACAAATAATTAATTAAAATTAGGTACAAATAAATAGATAAATTGAAAATAACAAAGTTAGAGAAGATGTTAATTTTCAGATAATACGCCCTCTAGCGGCAGACTATGGAACTGCAGGCGGTTGGATATAGGTAAGAGTAATTAGTAATCAGAGCTGTCACGGGGTGGGGGGCAGGGGCGCTTGGATACAACTATCATTAATATGCTGTTGCTTGGTTAAAGCTAATTGGGGGGTCAAAGGTCAACGATAAAGCTGTCTGGAGTAATTAGTTACCAGTAAGGGAGCTGTATACCCATAAAGTACAAATGAATAATTAATTTAGAATTAAATACGAATAAAATAAAATGCAAATAATTAATTAAAATTAAATATAAATAAATAAGTATTAATGAATAAAAGAGCTGCGGTGTCACTTATGACACCCTCTTGAGCCGGCTCTGCGACAGTTGGACAACACTGATTGACCCATTGTGTGTCAGGGCGCTAATCAGTCTGATTAATTAGGATAATCAATTAAACCCTAATTAGGAGTCATATGACACCTGTTAGGGTTTAATTGTACTAATTAATTGATGACACCTGTCAATTAGGGTCTAATTAGCCTAATTGGGAGGTGTCACCCAGACAGTCTGGCGCCAATGACACCCAATGACACCCATAGGGTGATAATTGGGTGTCATATGACACCCAATGGGTGTCAGTGGGGTCCAACTGTCGCAGAGCCGGCCAAGACCCTACTACTCCTAAATGCTCCTATATAGCCTAAATGCTCCTATATGGCCTAAATGCTCCTATATGGCCTAAATGCTCATATATGGCATAAATGCTCTTATATGGCCTAAATGCTCCTATATGGCCTAAATGCTCCTAATTTGCTCAGTCGTTCGTTAGAGGGTGAAATATCTGAAATCTGCGAATATGTACTATAGACTAGTCTTTAGGTCGTCTTTCTGAGCCCACTGATCTTTATGCAGTTCTTCAGTCTACCGCTAAATGGCGAAATGTCTAAAAGTGAGAAAACCTTGAAATCCTTCCCCATTTATTTGTTGCTTACAAGGACTACTATACTACTATACTATACTATACTGTAGTATAGTAGTCCTTGGTTGCTTATCCTTCAAGGTGAGACTGCAGGATATGTAAGCCTTAGACGACAAAATTTCAGTTAAGTGAAATATTTTGAGAAATAAATTTGTTGTGCTTTTGTTCTTGTTCTCTTTGAAAAAAGATTCCTCGTGTCCACTTGCATACTGTAATTGCACTAATACTCCACTCTCTGACCCACTGGACATGGACAACCATCTCTGAGTGAAGATTATGTGTGTGTGCTTTGTTCCATCTGTGTGGTGCTGATACGAGTTTCAAAGAAGGGAAGCCGAAACCCCTGGTCATATCTCGCTTGCTGCAAAATTATTCAACCGAATAATGTTGAATCGCCGAAACAGAATCGCCGACAGAAAGACTCTCGCTGCGTGGGAATCAGAATGGGTTTCGAAAAGTAGAGCTACAGTAACTTTTGAGCCAATTCTCGCACTTAAGAACTATTATCAATTAGACATTTAGATTCAATTTATATTCAATTTAGATTTCAATTAGACATTTGGCTGTCATTTCAAGGCCTTCGATTCTGTGTCACGCCCACGCGTGTTGAGAATTCTTCAGGCATATGGGATTCCCAATATTAAGGCAGCCTCAATGTTAAAAATGGAAAGGAGCAGGTTACAGTGACACTGTAACCGTTACCGTGACACGTTATCTTAAACAAAACAATAAACTAAACACAATATAGAACAGGTTACCGTTTTAATTTTGAGAGTAATCAGCTGTTATTTGCGTCGAATTTCCCCCGGAGAGTGATGATTTTTTATTGCGTCCAGTCCCCCCCCCCCCCCCCCCCTCCCCTATCTGTTCACGACACATCATCAGATTTAACAATCCGCACACAGGTTACTCCAGTATTTCTGTCACTATATTTAGAAACAATTTCTGGCTTAACAATAATCTATCATCGTCATCCTCTATAATAATGGGCCTCTTCTCACCCAACTACCAGTAAAGATACAGATTGATTAACTGATATGAGTTTATATGGAGTGACAAGCAATGATATAAAAAATATTATTTCATAATCTTATACAGACACATATTTTACCAAACACAAAATGTGGTCAACAGAAACTATATAATCTGTAGGCTGTCTGGGTGGTTCACAAAATAATCCAATGTTTAGTAATAAATGATACCATTCGATAAGTTCATGGTGATAAACTTATTTGCGTAATTTAACTGTCGATATTTAAGTGAAAAAATATATAATTTCATGGGAAATAATGTATTCTAAAGATGTGGTTTCTTTAGAATATATAATAATGTTTTGTAAGAAAAGTGGGAAACTGGAGGCAAAAATAAAACTGTTTAGTTTAATTTGAATTCCAAGAATAATTAATTAATTAATTATTAATAATTAATTATTAATAATTAATTAATTAATTATTAATAATTAATTAATTAATTATTAATAAATAAATTTATAATGATGTTCGAGAACATTAAATAATTATCAATAATTTTAACAATACATAAAACAACGAAACTGATATTATTTACCGCATATATACAAAATAATAAAAAGTATTATAATGTACCAAAGGGAAATAATACAGGAAAATACAGCATAGCACAATAATTATATATTAAAGGATATGCCTACCCGGTAACTGCAAAGATAAACAAGCTGGCAAGCCTGGAGGGTTCACGGTCCTCCTACTTAATCAGTACAATAATAATACGTTTTCGTTCGGGTAGGCCTATGTTTCCTTTTCACTTGTTCCCATTGTAGGCGACCTCATGCTCATCCCACCACGACCACGACCACCAGTTACGAGTTGGGTAGGCGTCTACCGGCAACCGGTAAGTAATTACGCGCCACACGACGTCATCCCGCCATCCGCCAACATTTATACCGGTACGGTAAGCCTACCACCTACCGGCTGGCTACCATCGCACCGTAGGTCTACCGTTCCGGTACTGGTACCATATGCATCTGAACGACTGGACGGTTAATCTCATAGCATAGCTGCATAGGCCTACCGGTAGTCAGTGCGAAGTCGCCTGCGAACATGGCGAAATATTATATTCACTGCTAGGGCTAGGCTAGGACCTACCAGCCTACTGCTGTACTGACCTATGACAGTATGAAGATAGGCAGATAGGCCTACAGTGGTCAGGTAGTACCGGTCCGGTATGCCTACTACAGGCAGACAATCAGACAGTACTAGCAGTGCTAATTAATTACCTTAATTAAATCTTCAATTAGGTCATAATGTAGGTCCAAATTTAAAAATCGGCCTCCGTTAATCGATTTAGAAATAATTCAGGTACCTCCATGCCAAATATCAGAATCATTCATTGCGTTCCCTGTGACAAGATAGCTTTTTTATTAAACCATGCGAAAACACGCAAATATAGCGCTCACATCGCACAAATACCATCTCGACACCCAATTTTTTGTATGAGCCTTCGCCATCCCTATATCTAACTTTTGTCCAAATTTTGTTTCGATTGATTAATAAATAACTGAGATATCGCTCTGGACACACACACACACTAACACACACACACACACACACACCTATACGGGTTAACTATGGATTCTGTGGACAAGCTCACAACCAAGGGATCTGTGGACGTACTTATTTATTAAATATCTAGAGAACTATCCAATGAAAATCCTTCAAATTTTCAAATTAGCTTCCTAATAAGTAATGGGAAATGTTTACTTTTCAAAATTTAAAATTTTTCCAATATTTCAAAAATCATTTTTTTACATTCACTGTGCGGACATTGCTTTTGGTGACGTCATAATTATGTGTGTTGTGCCTGAGTGTGTTTAGTGATGTCCACAAACCCCAACTGGGGTCAAGACACATACGAAAATTAATGTCCACATTCCACAACTAGTGTAACACATACAGTATATGGGAAAGGAAACTGAAATGCTTTGTTTTTATGCAACTTCATGGATATGATTCTAGTAATTGGATTACTTCCAGGTCAGTCCATAGAGATAATGTTCTTTTATTGTTTTTATACACTCGTGAATAATTATTGTAAAAGTTAATATTTTCCTATTAGTTACCTAAGGACTATTTGTGGTACAAGTTTCCTTAGTTCACTCAGTTACTATAACAATGGGTTATCATTTAGTCGATAGCGATAGCGTTGAACAATCCCGCCTGTAAAGCAATGCATACAAGTTAGCATGTAGCAATTTGTTTTGAAAATACTTTGCAGTCTCAAGAAATATACCGTAATACTGCCATCACTGCTCAAAATATTATTTTTTTCTGCGGGAAGACTAATTATCTTTAGGTTGTATATCAAATAGAGTGGCGCACAACAATTAATGATATAACTCTTATCATTCAATTATATTAATTATGAATTGTATGCCTTAAAATTATTTGGACCCTTCTACAGTACTTATTATAAGAGCAATAGACGCTAAGAATAGGCCTTATATAATAATTTAACGAAAACACACCATTCTAAATACTGCCCCTTGCGCACATCTGGGGACATTAGTTTTTGTATTGTTTTTCTGCAGGCCATACGGTATGTAGTTGCAATGGACATTAAGAAAATTTTTTATATATTGACGAAAACACACCGTTCTAAATACTTCCCCTTGCGCATATCTGGGGACATTAGTTTTTGTAGTGCTGGGAGTATTATACTGTATTAGGTCCTACGTTTAGTTGCAATGAATGTTAAGAATATTTAATATATTAGCAAAAACATACCATTGAAAATACTGTCCTTTACGCACATCTGGGGACATTGGTTTTTGTATAGGTGAGTCCTATATATGTCCTGGAATATAGTGTCGTCATTCAGGTCCCTGCCCCCCCCCCCCCCCCCCCCCCCCCAGGGTTTAGGGTTTTTTCTAAATATGTTAGGGAAATTTATAAATGAAAATAGCGACTTCTAAATTTTTATACTTGTTTAGAAATTGGTCACATAGAGACTGTTAGGCGACCGTGTAGTGGTCGGTAACAATGTTCAGTAGGCCACTGTCTGTACGTGACAGCAATGTAGGCCTGTCTGTCTGTGGTGTAAGAAACAAGATGTATGACATATGACAGTCTGTACTTCTATTCTGACAGTCTACTGTAATTATGTTACACAGTAAGCTGCACGGTACAAAGGTGCTATATTATGTTAGGTCCTCATTCCTAGTATCCTAACATCACCCCCACACAAAATGATTTGTTATACTGTATGTATAATAAAGTTTTGAATTATGGGTACTCTACGTATCTCGAGTTTATCCACACATATAATTCTTCAACCAGTATATGTTGTTATATTTAGTTCGAGTTCGTATAATTATTGAATTCATCAAACAGTATATTGTTTCCCACTTCGCAATGTTTTTATTACTTGACCTTGACCTTGAGTCTGTCCCGGTTCCCGCGTTGCTGGATACTGAGATTGTCCCTGCGAAATAGGATCAACTGAAGTACCTTCCTGTGTGGATCCTTGGGTCGGTTCCATGATGTCACCACGTCCTGTTGCTAGTGGTAGACCGCCGGTTGGTACTCTTTTACCACTTCCGACACTGGGACCTGCTCCAGCGTGACGGCTCATCGTAGTAGTTGGATTCGAATTGGTAATGGATGTGGTACCTTCTTTGTCATTCCATGGGTTGTATCGACTCCTTATTTGGTTAACATTGCGTTTGACCAAAATATCACCAACTTTAACCATGTATACTCGCGATCCAATCCTTTTTATTATTCGTCCCGGGAGCCACTTTACAATTATTTGCCCCCTACCCGGTCGACTATAGTTTTTTATCCAGACCGCTTCACCGATCTCGAATTTTCCACTTGTTTCGTCGCTTTTGTTACTCGTCACTGGATATTCCAATAACCGTTCTAACCGAGTCTTTGTAGGATATTGGAAAATTGATTCGTTCGGGGTTTTTCCTCTTGGTGTGTACAGTGAATTTCTATCCTGCATTAGGAAATTACTGATCTTATCTTGTATAGTATCGTTTTCGATACTGAACTTTTGTTTCTTCATCGAGTTCTTTATACTTTGCACAGTTCTTTCAGCAGCACCATTTGAAGTTGGTGAATAGAATGCGGAACTCCAATGAGTTATACCGTTGTCTGTAAAGAAACTTTCTATTTCTGTTGAAATGAACTGTGGTCCATTATCACTAAATATTATCGCCGGAATTCCTGTAAATGCAAACATATTTTTCATTTCTGTTATAATTGTAGAAGACTTTGCATTCTTTAATACTCTGGCATCTTTCCAACCAGAATACGTATCAACCATACCTAAAATCGTATGTTCTTCGAAATCTGCTAAATCTGTGTGAATTCGTTCAAATGCTGCCTTAGCTGTTGGTAATGACACATATTCTTGAGGTGGACTGTTGGCGAATTGTTGACATGGTGTACACTCTTTGATGAATAACTTTATATCATCTACTATACCAGGCCACCAACAGATGTCTGCTGCTTTTGTGAGCATTCTTCTTTCTCCGATGTGTGCGGAATGTAGTTCCTTCATTACATGTGCCTGTAAGCTGGATGGTATTATAATTCGATTGCCACGCATAATTATTCCTTCTTTGATTGTAAGTTCAAATTCAATAGCTTTGTAATGACGTAACTCAGGATTATTTGTTTGTATCTTTTCGCCATATTCGACTGTGCGTTTCAAATGACGTAATCCCGGATCAGCCTCAGTAGCATCTTGTAATCCTTGTTTGGTTAAAGGAATGTCTACTATGTTTTGTTCCTGTTGTAAGTCCATAGCTCGAATGTCTATATCTGATTTATCCTTGTAAATATTATCTTTGGTTGCAGGTGTAAGTCTTGATAATGCATCAGCAATATTCTCTTCTGAACTAATAGCTGTAACTGTGTAGTTATGAGCTGCTAGCTCAACAGCCCAGTGTTGTAACCTTGAAACAGTCGTAGCAGGAAGCGCTTTTAATGGACCAAATATTCGTTTGAGTGGTCTGTTATCGGTAACGATTGTAAACTTATGACCGATTAAGAATTGCTGGAATTTTCTTGTACCAAACATTATAGCAAGTGCTTCCCTGTCGAGCTGGCTATATTTTCTCTGATGCGTATCAAGTGTAGCTGATGCAAAAGCAACTGGTGTGAATTCACTTTTCTCATTAATCTGCCCCAATATGGCAGATACAGCCTTTTCAGACGCATCGGTGATTAATTCCGTTTTCATCGATGGATTAAAGTGAACCAGTAGTGTACAATTCGATATGGCCTCCTTCACATTATTGTATGCATTGTTGGCTTCTTTTGACCATTCAAATGGTGTATCTTTCTGTAGTAATTTGTACAATGGGTTGGATATCTCCGCGTATTTGTGTACATACTTCCGTAAGTAATTCATAAAACCCAATGCACTTTGTAATTCTTTCTTTGTGGATGGAGGTTTCATATCCCTGACTGCTTGTACCTTCTTTGGATCTGGCAAAAATCCTTTGCTTGTAATTATATGCCCACAGAATTCCACTTCTGACTTCACAAATGAACATTTCTTCATTCCTATAGTAAGTCCAGCTTCCCTGAGTGCTGTAAACACTGTCTGGAGATCCCGTAAGTGCTCTTCCATATTGTTAGAAGCTATTAGAAACTCGTCCATGTATGATACTGAAATGTATTTGCTCAATGTACAATGAACAACTTTAAGACATTTGGCTGCAGCGGGAGTGATTCCATATGGCAACCTTGTAGGTTTTAACAATCCTAATGGTGTCGCTAATGTAAGCAGCGCTTGGCTTTCTTTATCGATTGGCAATTGGTTGTAAGCTTGTGCCATATCCAACTTCGTAAAAATTGTCTTGCCCTGCAGTTTGGCGGACATTTCCTCTTGAGACATTAAAGGGAAATAATCTTCTATGAGGTACTGATTTACAGTGCTCTTATAGTCCCCACAGATTCTGACGGATCCATCGTTTTTAGGCATAATTACTAATGGTGTAGCCCAATCAATGTTTTCTCCCTCATCTGTATGTACTAGACGTCCTTCTTTTATGTCAATCTTTAATTGTTCTATGACTTTATCCTTGTATGCATGTGGGACTGATCTTGAATGAAGGAATTTGGGATTTGTGTTTGATGTTTTGATCCTAATTTGTAAAGGTTCTCCCTTATAACATCCCACACCAGTTAGAACCTCTGTAAATTCTTGTAACATGGTTTGTAACCGATATGGTAAATCTTTCGTGTCGAACTGAGTATTTTGGGTTTTAATATCCTGTTGTAACAACTCATCAATACTAGTTCCGCGGTGCACTAAATGTTGTAGCCAATATAGACCAAATAATGGTGAATTTTCGGTTTCACTCTCCTCTGCAATAATTAGCGGCATATTTTCTAACTTTGCCACATTTGTACCTGGGAATTCAACCACAACGTAAATGACTCCCTTGATCCTGGCAGTTCCTTTGCAGTATCCACGTAATTTTGAAGGACAATCATGTAATTGTATATCTTGGAACTGTTCAATGTATTTGTTGTATGGTAATATGCTATGCTTAGCACCAGGATCGAATTCCATTTGTATTTTCTTATTATTTATAAGAATATCTAGTTGAATCGAATTAACTTTGGGTAAAGTCACTGTATTAATCTCAACTTCATTGCCTAAATCTTGTAAAATATCTGTATGTTTCATGAATAAATCGTCATTGTGCTCTCCTTCATCTATGTCAACCATTCCAACTGAGCCTCTTTGACTGTTTGGCTTAAACTGATTAGATCCGGTTGCATTACGTTTTTTAAAACATGCCGTTTCAACATGTCCCTTAGCTTTGCAATATCGGCATATGATATGTTCTGGCATTCTGCATTCTGTAATTTTATGGCCTTGTTTTCCACAACGGTAGCAAGTAATCTGCCTACTTTGACTAACCTGCCGTGGTTGTGAAGTATATGAACTTGAACTACCTCTGCTAGTTCCTCCACGGTATCCTACACGACCCCGGCTGTTTCCAAACAAGATGTATAACATATGACAGTCTGTACTTCTATTCTGACAGTCTACTGTAATTATGTTACACAGTAAGCTGCACGGTACAAAGGTGCTATATTATGTTAGGTCCTCATTCCTAGTATCCTAACAGAGACTAACCAATTCGCGCGGGAAGGTTTTAAACTTTACATGCATTTAACTCAGAATATTATTTCTCATTTTTTCCTTCACTCAAAACCTATCTACACCGTCTTTTTTTAATGAATTGGTTTGAAATTTTCAGTGAATGGTCTCGACATATTCACTCACATATTGGCCGTTAATCAGAAGACTAATGTTAAGGGCACGTGTTTGTCCGTACATTTGACTATTAAGCTTATGTACCACTTCTGAGGAATTGGTTCAACAGAATGACTTGAAATTTGGAGGGGAATTAATTTTGCATGTATCTCAGACGTGGTAGCAGAATAAATAAAAAAAATTGTTGTGATCACCAGAAATTTTCAAAGTGAAAAATGTTATTTGCAAAAAGTGAAAAAAAAACACGTATTTTGGCCGTTTTTTGTTATGTAACTTTTTAAATTTCCAACCCATATGTCTAAATGTGCTACCACCTATAAAGGATTAGTATAAGAACATATACTAAAAATTTCATGCAATTTGGTCCAGTAGTTCCAGAGAAACAGGTACATGAGTGAAAAATAAAATTCTGAGATAAAGCCATTAAAGTTTTCAAACCTTCCCGCCATTTTATGTTAAATGGAGGGATAATTCAAATTGTATTGAAAAAACAAGGAAGAATCCTTCCAAACTAAAATTTTCGATATGGG
The DNA here is from genome assembly GCA_032718475.1 of Nemertoderma westbladi. Taxonomy (NCBI): domain Eukaryota; kingdom Metazoa; phylum Xenacoelomorpha; order Nemertodermatida; family Nemertodermatidae; genus Nemertoderma; species Nemertoderma westbladi. The sequence goes on from JAUCBJ010001316.1 coordinate 20,033, forward strand.
GGTTTTCTGGGGTGGTGATTGCATTTCCGATGTCAGTTTTGACGTTTGATGAATTCCAGTCTGTCTGTTTGTCGGACAATCTGTCTGTCTGTCAGTCAATAATTAAGGAAACACACTACCGAACTGAAATTTAGGTTATGGGGGTTTTCCAGGTCGGTGATTTCAGCACCGAAATTAGTTTGGACGTTTGAAGAATTCAAGGCTGTCTAACTGTCAGTCTGTCTGTTTATCAGACAATCTGTCCGTCTGTCAGTCGAAATTTAGGAAAGGACACGACATCGCTAAAAATTGATTTAAAGGGGTTTTCCTGGTCGGTGATTCCATTTCTGATGTCAATATTTAAATATAATGGCTTTGTGTTGGGTCTGTATTCATGTCGGTCTGTCCGTCAAAATATAACAGACAGACAGATTCAGATTTCAGATTATAGGGCTCAAAACATAACTTACGCTCGAAATTTCAAAATTCTGTCTACAAGTCGAGTTAATGTCAAGACCATTCACTAAAAATTTCAAACGAATTGATTAATAAATGACGGAGTAGATCGATTTTGAATGAAGGAAAAAATGAGAAATAATATCATCGCCCTGCTCTCTAATACGCTAACAGATGCACAGCTTCTACTAAATAAAGTGGAGTGGGCTGCTAAGGAGGTTGGATTGCATATAAATGCTAGCAAGACCGAATTTATGACCTTTAATGTTGATGGAAACTTGACAACCATTGATAATAATCAACTAAGGAACGTTGACGACTTCATGGATAGAGAGTAGCAAAAAGGACATATAAGCTAGGAAAGCAAAGGCTTGGGTAGCTCTATCAAAAATGAATACCATCTGGAAATCAGATCTCTCCAGGCACCTGAAGACTAAGTTCTTTCGAGCCACAGTGGAAAGTGTATTTATTTTTATACGGGGGTAAGACCTGGACACTGGCGAAATCACTTGAACAACGAATTGATGGTTGCTACACAAGACTACTAAGGGCAGCCTTAAACATCAGCTGGAGACAACACATGACAAACGCCGAGCTTTATGGTACAATACCACCTGTATCAACCACCCTCCGTGAATGCCGATTAAGATTCAGTGGGCACTGCTGGCGAAGTAAAGACGAGGTCATACCAGATCTACTTTTCTGGCAACCAACTCATGGACAGCGTAGTCGTGGGCGACCGGCCTTAACATATATAGATCAACTTGAAAGGGATACTGAACTTAGGAGAAACGAAATTGCGACAACTATGGAGAATCGGGAATCCTGGAAGGATCTCATTTCCACTATCCGAGTTCGCTCGACCTAGTAGTAGTAACATTCATTGCAACTATACGTAGGGTTTATTGTAATACTCCCAGCACTACAAAAACTAATGTCCCCAGATGTGCGCAAGGGACAGTATTTAGAATGGTGTGTTTTCGTCAATATATAAAAACATTTCTTAATGTCCATTGCAACTACATACCGTATGGTCTGCAGAAAAACAATACAAAAACTAATGTCCCCAGATGTGCGCAAGGGGCAGTATTTAGAATGGTGTGTTTTCGTCAATATATAAAAACATTTCTTAATGTCCATTGCAACTACATACCGTATGGTCTGCAGAAAAACAATACAAAAACTAATGTCCCCAGATGTGCGCAAGGGACAGTATTTGGAACGGTGTGTTCTTGTTAATTTATTATATATTCTTAACGTCCATTGCAACTAACTACCTACATAAATAGAACGTAGAGCCTAATATAATACTCTCTGCACTACAAAACCAATGCCCCCAGATGTGCGCAAGGGACAGTACACTATTTAGAATGGGTGTGTTTTCGTTAATTTATTATAATGTCTATTTCCACTACAGTACGTAGAAGGGTCTAAAAAATTAAAGGTATAAAATTAATGATATACTGTAATTAATATAATAGAATGATGTGAATGTAATTTGAATGATAAGAGTTATATCATATATCGTTGTGCTCCACTTTGTTTGTTTAAACATGAATTTAATTAGTGCCCCCGCAGAAAAAAAGTAGCAGTGGCCGTATTACGATATTTGTGCATATATTTTTTAAAAAATTTCTACATGCTTGTATGCATAGTGCATGCGGGATTGTTTAGCACTATCGACTAAGTGAAAATCCATTGTTATAGTAACTGAGGAAAGTTGCACCACAAGGGGTGCTTAGGTAACTCATAAGGAAATATTAACTTTTACAATTATTCACGAGTGTATAAAAACAATAAAAAAACGTTATCTAGGGATTGCCTGAGCTGCATTGTCTCAACGACAGACCTGACTAACTAATCCATAAATAATTGAACATAACACATAACATACTTAATTTCAACCACAAACCGGGGTCGTTAAAAATTAAGCTCACTGGGGACATTGTGACGTCACAAAATGACGTCGATAATGTGTGTATACTTATCACTGTTATAGTGGGGACATCCATATTTACACCCCATACACACCGAACACATACGAGTGCGGCTTAACACAAACAAAGTGGGGACTGAGCCTAAATACGGTGAAATTTCATATTTAGACTAATTTGGCAATGAAGATTTCGAATTTCCAGTCAGAACGTTCTGGGGACGTCCCCAGTTCGCGAAAGGTCCCCAGAACGTGGGTATTGTATGGCACTTACGTCCACAGTATGTAGCGTTAACCAGTGCACACACATTACGGTAATAATGGTCACTTATGTCAAAGACCGTGAACCAATAAAGAAGAAACACCAAAAAGCAAAAAAAAAATAACAAAAGAAAATCTCTTGCGCAGAGCGAAGAGATAGTTTTAATTAATTAATAAATTAATTATTATTCATTAATTTGATTAGCACTACAATAACGGCGGCGACAATAACGGCGGCGACAATAACGGTGGCGACTATAACGGTGGCGACAATAACGGCGGCGACAATAACGGTGGCGACAATAACGGCGGCGACAATAACGGTGGCGACAATAACGGTGGTGACAATAACGGTGGCGACAATAACGGTGGTGACAATAACGGCGGTGACAATAACGGTGGCGACAATAACGGCGGCGACAATAACGGTGGCGACAATAACAGTGGCGACAATAACGGCGGTGACAATAACGGTGGTGACAATAACGGCGGCGACATTAACGGCGGCGACAATAACGGCGGCGACAATAACGGTGGCGACAATAACGGTGGCGACAATAACGGCGGCGACAATAACGGCGGCGACAATAACGGTGGCGACAATAACGGCGGCGACAATAACGGCGGCGACAATAACGGTGGCGACAATAAAGGCGGCGACAATAACGGCGGCGACAATAACGCTGGCGACAATAACGGTGGCGACAATAACGGCGGCGACAATAACGGCGGTGACAATAACAGCCGCGACAATAACAGTGGCGACAATAACGGCGGCGACAATAACGGTGGCGACAATAAAGGTGGTGACAATAAAGGCGGCGACAATAACGGTGGCGACAATAACGGCGGCGACAATAACGGTGGCGACAATAACGGTGCGACAATAACGGTGGCGACAATAACGGCGGCGACAATAACGGTGGCGACAATAAAGGCGGCGACAATAACGGTGGCGACAATAACGGCGGCGACAATAACGGTGGCGACAATAAAGGCGGCGACAATAACGGTGGCGACAATAACGGCGGCGACAATAACGGTGGCGACAATAACGGCGGCGACAATAACGGTGGCGACAATAACGGTGGCGACAATAACGGCGGCGACAATAACGGTGGCGACAATAACAGTGGCGACAATAACGGCGGCGACATTAACGGCGGCGACAATAACGGCGGCGACAATAACGGCGGCGACAATAACGGTGGCGACAATAAAGGTGGTGACAATAACGGCGGCGACAATAACGGTGGCGACAATAACGGCGGTGACAATAACGGCGGTGACAATAACGGTGGCGACAATAGTTCATTAGTTCATCCCGGATAATTAATATATTTGTTTCTCCTTTTTAACTCCTTTTTATTATTTATTTTTATATTGTAATATTAGAAAGTGTCAATAAATTGATTAAATTAGGTGTGCAAGTCACCAATATATTCTTCGAATTCATAATACAATTTCGTTAGTTTGTTTAGCTTGTGTCTGTTTATTTCATTTCCAATAAGACAGGCTCTATTTAATATCTGTGATGGTTCATTTTGAAAATCCAATAAAAATTAAGAAGTTATTTAGCAACATAAATAATTCGGCATATATCAAAAGAAACATATATATTACAAAAACATAATATCTGCTAAATAATTGGACTATCTATAGGAAAACATTGATGTAACTGACAAACTACTAAGAACTATAATTGCAATTATAATATGTTTTATGTTACTCCCAGCGGGACCTATATTTTCGTTATGTGCTGAATATATTAGATTCGATTACCTTTAGAGGTCTTAGCCCTAGACAATGTATTTATTACCTTTCCTATTATATATCACAGTAGAGCCAGCTTTCTGGCTTGTCTGCGGTATGTAACGTTTTTTTTTCAATGAAGAGGTTTTAATTGTTGCTGCATAGAGCCACCCCCACACTGTAAATATAGGGTTATTGCTTATATATTATATTTAGTTGCGGATAAATGTTTTTTGTGCACGCGGGGAAATTATACCCAACTATGGTGGCCCACGTTTTTGACGGAAATATGTGCCGTGAACTTCTGCCGTAAAAATTGACAGCAAATTCAATATGCCGTGAACTTCTGCTCAAATTACAATGAGTTCTCAAATTCTCACGTCGTAGCTCGTAGGCCTGTTATTGTTGGTCTAAATGCACGACGCTGTTGTTACCGTTATATTCTATTGTAGATATAGTTAATAGAAGTATGATAACCATATTTTAACATTTGGGTTGCTGGCTACAGTTTCAAACTTTGTATAGTTTTAAGTTTAACCTACCAAAAATGACCGTGCTTTTATAGACTGTACAGGACAAACATTACTTTTGTTCTTATTTAACTCGCTTGTAATTATATCGTTTTTCGTATACGTATATTACTTGTGTGTATAAAAATATTGGATAAATATATTATAATAGGCCCATGTGAAGTATACCAGACTTTCTGCTGTTACAGAAAAGTTAAATATTATAACAGTGGAGATTCTGGTAAACTTTACATGGTCCAAGTGGGGGATATAAGTGTAAAAAGAAATGTCAACCAAATAGGGTTTGTGCGCGAAAAAATTGTTGGGCTAGAAACAATTGAATAAGGGGTAAGAAGGTGCCCTGAATCGAGTGGCGGGGTGTGTTTTTTTTGTAAAAACACGAGGAAACGGTCGAAATGGCGTGATTAAGTAAGCGTGGGAAACCAATTTGAAATTCGGCTGTGATTGGCTGTTACATATTTGACGTCACTACGTAGTGCTATGATAATTTTTTATCTTTCTTTCTAGGGAGAGAGATTTTCGATCGATTCAAATACACATTAAATCTCAATCATTTCAAACGTGGATTTTATCAATTGAAAGCGGAGAGTCTTTGCGCGTCTTTTCACACTACCAATAAAATAATTAATACTAACTACTGTAATTTTGAACACAACTAGAATGGTAGCTTACCAAACTTTACAGAACATTAAAGTTATACAATTCCATAGGACTCCGATAGAGTCGCTAAATGTCTGATACTCATTTTCCGGTGTTAAAAAATACGATGAAAAAAATTATTCACTGGCCCATTAGTATCAGTCGTGATATCTAACATTACTCAGCCTGATGACATCGGTGGAGGCTGAAATTTTCACATGCATTTATGGTGGCAGAATACAAAAGTTCGCAGACCAAACACATTTTAAAATATACTATTATTATATTTACATTCAAATTTTTCCTTTTCGTAGTGTTGACATGGTCTTTCGAAGTGTTGACATTGTTTTTCGAAGAGTTGACATAGTTTTTCCGAGTGTTGACATGGCCTTCCGAAGTGTTGACATGGTTTTTCCTTTTCGATGTGTTGACATGGTCTTTCGAAGTGTTTACATGGCCTTTCGATGTGTTTACATGGCCTTCCGAAGTGTTTACATGGCCTTTCGATGTGTTGACATGGTTTTTCGAAGTGTAGAGAAGACATGGCTTTTCGAAGTGTTGACATGGTTTTTCGATGTGATGACATTGTCTTTCGCAGTGTTGACATGGCCTTTCGAAGTGTTGACGTGGTTTTTCGATGTGTTTATAAGGTTTTTCGATGTGTTGATATGGTCTTTCGAAGTGTTGGCATGGCCTTTCGAAGTGTTGACGTGGTTTTTAGATGTGTTTATAAGGTTTTTTTATGTGTTGACATGGCCTTTCGAAGTGTTGACGTGGTTTTTCGATGTGTTTATAAGGTTTTTCGATGTGTTGAAATGGTCTTTCGAAGTGTTGGCATGGCCTTTCGAAGTGTTGACGTGGTTTTTAGATGTGTTTATAAGGTTTTTTTTATGTGTTGACATGGCCTTTCGAAGTGTTGACGTATACCTAAAAACTACTTATATTCAATTAGTATTGAATTACCGGTTGGATTAATTAATATATAAAATATATGGAAGATTCCGGAAACATTTTTTGTAATATAATAGGCCTAAATAAATAGTAACAGAATATATAAACTGAATTTTTGTATTGTGTGGTAGGGTGGCGGACGACATACCCGCCTATTTAAAAAGTACAGCCGCTTCATAGATGATTACTGTCAATGGGGGAGGGGGGGGGGGGGGGGGGACGTCAAAACTAATACAGAAAATATAAAAGAGAATAGCAAGTACCTAACAAATTACGGAAAATATACATTGCCTAATGCCTATGTCGTTCTAAAGACGGCAATGCCGTTGCCTAATAATACTTCTTGGGGATTCCCTACAAATCAGCTGATCTCCGGTTCATTCAATAGATAAATGTCAGCACTCCACCTCTCCTATTGGCTAAAATTATCGGCAGGCTGAACTAGTAAGAAAGAGCTGTATATAAGTGTAGTAACATCAGCTGATAATATAACTTGGTTATAAGTTACTATGTTAGTTGCTTCCTAGTTTAGTTTCTTAAAAAATATACTATGTAACTTTACAACATACAAGGGATGTGTTTTGGGCTGGTCGAAATCCCACACCTCTGCACTTTTATGTAGTTTTAGTATAAGATGAATCATAAATGATAATTATTGTATAACATGATAAAATTAACCTGTCCGAAATTATTATTCCTCTGTTTATTCGGTTTCGACGGCTGCAATTAATTTGTTTTTTTTTATTTTCCACAAAATGCATAATGTCATGCAACACATTATGTTATTCTAATCACAAGAATAGACGACTACCGGTAAATGTTACCGGTATATTCTCGCATTCAAACAGTCAAACACAGAGAGTTTATTCAATTTTTGCAACTTTTTTCCAATTGTTTAATCTGTCTTGGATATTAGTACCGTATGACCGTTAACGGTCCGGTACTACTGTTTTAGTATTCCAGAACTATGCATCAGTATTGCAGGCAGATTCTAGGCTTATTAACCCGGACCCTCTGCACTATGGCCCTTTTCGTTTTAGACAAAAGTGTAATGTGACTTAATGATTAACAATTTTAATATTATAAACTGTAAAATGCAGTAAACTTGTTTTTACTTATTCTGTATGCTTCATTTGGTTGTTTGTGCTTTTCAGCATTCTGGCATTACTGCATTAGCCTTATATGTTCAAATTGTAATGTATAATAATTGTTTAACAACCTACAAATTATTTTCCTTTAAGGTATATTCTATTTTAAATAAATAATGTATTTTATTTAAGTCGCACTTAGTTATTAGTTATTTAGTTAGCTTTATATTACCTGTTAGCTGCTTTTCTAACCCTAACCTGCTAAGCACCCATCAGCTATGGATCTGTTCTGCTGCGAGACGGATGTCGGATCCCCAGTTCGATCCATCGAGGACCCTGTGCTTCTCCGAGACTATGTCCTCAACAACATGTTGAAACAAGAAGAAGATTTCCAACCTTCCTGCAACTACTTCACTCACATACAAACAGACATACAACCCTATATGCGTTACGAAGTTGCACACTGGATGTTGGAGGTAGGTTTACAGGCCTATACCTGTATAAGGGCTGTATACATTATCTACCCCTGATTTTGCAGATTGGTGGTGGACTTATTCCATCTTATTATTTAGTTTATGGATTGTTCTGTAGCTTTTGTTGTATAGTTGCGTTATTTACATTGCCCGCCGCCATAGGTAATTTATTCTTCTATATAGTTGTTACTTTATTTACCTCGCGACTTTGCATGCAGTATACGGTAAATGGTACTTATTGCTGTATTTTGTTCCAAATTTATTGTTCATTTATGTATTTAGCGATTACGCAGTTGTTTACTCTCTGTATTATTATCTTAGTTAATAACGGTACCGGTAGTTCTTATACATTTTATAATAATAATTATATTTAATTAGATATGGTTAACTTAATTTAGTGATTATTTACAATTACTGCTCCTTAGGTCTGTCTACCTTTACTTACAGTTGCTACAAAATATGGGTATAATTTCCAATTAAAGCAGTTAACAGAACGCGTTGAATTTCCTTCTCTTTCAATTAATTTAGGTTAAAAATTATTTTAAAATTAAGGAATTAAAATTCCCTAATTTGTTTAATTTTTCGGTTCACATGTTAAATTTTTGCACTATTTTTCAACCCGCATTTATGTTTAACTTTCATTAGCTTTTCCTTATTAACTTGTAAATATAGGGTTTCCGTTATACTATACGATTTTGCAAATAAGCGTTTTCCATAAACGTTATTTGCGTTATTAACGTTATTTCTTTAGGTAAACTGTATTTAGTATAGATAGACCTTCTAGTTTGGATTGGTCAAAGTTTTCCTTGCGGTAAAAGCAAAAAGAAATGGGTTATGTACTTATGTTGTTTGTTCTGCCAGGTCACTATCTGAAAAGACCCCATTATGTCCGATTTCATTGTTTACAGATATATAAACGTTTTTGTACACTATGAATTATAATTCGTTCCTGGATAAAAACTGAATCCTTCCTTCGTCTTCGTCTACACTAGCTCGCGCTATTAATCCTTTAGATTTGCTACACTAGCTACGCTATTAATCCTTTAGGTTTGTTGCACTAGCTGCGCTATTAACCCTTTAGGTTTGCTACACTAGCTACGCTAATATTCCTTTAGGCTTGTTACACTAGATTCGCTATTAATCCTTTAGGTTTGCTACACTAGCTTCGCTATTAACCCTTTAGGTTTGTTTCACTAGATTCGCTATTAATCCTTTAGGTTTGCTACACTAGCTACGCTATTATTCCTTTAGGCTTGTTACACTAGCTTCGCTATTAATCCTTTAGGTTTTCTACACTAGCTTCGCTATTAATCCCTTAGGTTTGCCTGGAACATCATTGCGAATCCGATGTGTTCCCCGTATCGGTAAACTTTATGGATCGTTTCCTATCGCTCGTTAACGTACCTCGTCAGAGACTCCAGTTGCTCGGCTCCACCTGTCTGTTCGTCGCCTCCAAACTCAAGGAATGCAGTCCGCTGTCCGCGGTCAGCCTCTGCTTCTATACCGACAACAGCATAACGGTGAAAGAATTACTGGTGAGTTACGTGGGTTACTATTAATTTGTAGTTGCTAGGCCTATTTGAGTTAGAAGTAGCTGAAAGTGGTCATACAACACAAACTAATATTATGTGAATTAAAACAATCGTGTTTTGATGAATTCTTTCACTTTTTCTATTATATGAGTAAAATTTACAGGGATACCCGTATCGTCTCTAAATCACTATCTGTACACTTTCCCATTTTTTTCCATTACATGTACAACTTCCCCCTACCTTTCTTTGTTATTTGTAATAATTTGTTAAATATAACTTCCCCACGAAATAATTAGAACTCAAATTTATCTTATATACATGAATTAGAAATTGTGTGGCTAAACCAGTAAACTGGTACGTTAAGACGATAACGGATTCATTAATGTTTCTGCCTGGGTATTATTTACTTGACTAGCTAGTAGAATACCGTCTTCTCCACTCTCCAACCCAGACTGTCCAAAGTGAAATAAAGTTTTGTCTGCGTTCGACAGTTTTTTTGCAACGGACAAATCGACAGTTTTTTTTACAACGGACAACCCGACAGTTTTTTTTACAACGGACAACCCGACAGTTTTTTTGCAACGGACAACCCGACAGTTTTTTTGCAACGGACAACCCGACAGTTTCCTGTAAGATTCGAGATGTATATTTAATTGAGAACCTCTTATGATATGAACGGTGAAATTTGACAAAGTAAAGTTATATTTAAATATCCCCGCCCCCCAAACTTAATTGGAGCAACTCTACAGCTGTTATTATGTTTGTTTTTTAATATATATATATTTCACTGGCACATCTGTAACCGAGCGCTCTTCGCATCTTACAGGACTGCGAGATAATGTTAGTTAGCCGACTCAAGTGGGACCTTTGTGCTCTCACACCGTACGAGTTTCTCGCTCACCTTCTCAAGAAAATCAACTCACTCAACCCCGATTGGTCGAAACGAGTTAAACTACAGACCCACGACTACATATCTCTTTGTGCTATCGGTAAGTATGGAAATATAACGGTCGGTTTAATAGAACTCTACGTCGGTAAGTTTAATGGATTGGTCTGTAGGTTTAATGGAAATGTCGGTAAGTTTAATGGAATGGTCCGTAAGTTTAATAGAAATGTCGGTAAATTTAATGGATTGGTCTGTAAGTTTAATGGAATGGTCTGTAAGTTTAATGGAATTGTCTGTAAGTTTAATGGAATGGTCTGTAAGTTTAATGGAATGGTCTGTAAGTTTAATATAAATATCTGTAAGTTTAATGGAATGGTCTGTAAGTTTAATATAAATGTCGGTAAGTTTAATGGAATGGTCTGTAAGTTTAATATAAATGTCGGTAAGTTTAATGGATTGGTCTGTAAGTTTAATAGAAATGTCTGTAAGTTAATAGAAAAGTCGGTAAGTTTAATGGAATGGTCTGAAAGTTTAATATAAATGTCGGTAAGTTTAATGGAATGGTCTGTAAGTTTAATGGAATGGTCTGAAAGTTTAATGGAATGGTCTGAAAGTTTAATATAAATGTCGGTAAGTTTAATGGAATGGTCTGTAAGTTTAATATAAATGTCGGTAAGTTTAATGGAATGGTCTGTAAGTTTAATGGAATGTTCTGTAAGTTAATAGAAATGTCTGTAAGTTAATAGAATTGTCGGTAAGTTTAATGGAATGGTCTGTAAGTTTAATGGAATGGTCTGTAAGTTTAATGGAATTGTCTGTAAGTTTAATATAAATGTCGGTAAGTTTAATGGAATGGTCTGTAAGTTTAATGGAATGGTCTGTAAGTTAATAGAATTGTCGGTAAGTTTAATGGAATGGTCTGTAAGTTTAATGGAATTGTCTGTAAGTTTAATATAAATGTCGGTAAGTTTAATGGAATGGTCTGTAAGTTCAATGGAATTGTCTGTAAGTTTAATATAAATGTCGGTAAGTTTAATGGAATTGTCTGTAAGTTTAATGGAATGGTCTGTAAGTTAATAGAATTGTCGGTAAGTTTAATGGAATGGTCTGTAAGTTTAATGGAATTGTCTGTAAGTTTAATATAAATGTCGGTAAGTTTAATGGAATGGTCTGTAAGTTCAATGGAATTATCTGTAAGTTTAATATAAATGTCGGTAAGTTTAATGGAATGGTCTGTAAGTTTAATGGAATGGTCTGTAAGTTAATATAATTGTCGGTAAGTTTAATGGAATGGTCCGTAAGTTTAATGGAATGGTCTGTAAGTTAATAGAATTGTCGGTAAGTTTAATGGAATGGTCTGTAAGTTTAATGGAATGGTCTGTAAGTTAATAGAATTGTCGGTAAGTTTAATGGAATGGTCTGTAAGTTTAATGGAATGGTCTGTAAGTTTAATATAAATGTCGGTAAGTTTAATGGAATGGTCTGTAAGTTTAATGGAATGGTCTGTAAGTTAATAGAATTGTCGGTAAGTTTAATGGAATGGTCTGTAAGTTTAATGGAATTGTCTGTAAGTTTAATATAAATGTCGGTAAGTTTAATGGAATGGTCTGTAAGTTTAATGGAATTGTCTGTAAGTTTAATATAAATGTCGGTAAGTTTAATGGAATGGTCTGTAAGTTTAATGGAATGGTCTGTAAGTTAATAGAATTGTCAGTAAGTTTAATGGAATGGTCTGTAAGTTTAATGGAATGGTCTGTAAGTTAATAGAATTGTCGGTAAGTTTAATGGAATGGTCCGTAAGTTTAATGGAATGGTCTGTAAGTTTAATAGAAATGTCTGTAAGTTTAATGGAATGGTCTGTAAGTTTAATGGAATGGTCTGTAAGTTTAATGGAATTGTCTGTAAGTTAATAGAATGGTCTGTAAGTTTAATGGAATGGTCTGTAAATTAATAGAATTGTCGGTAAGTTTAATGGAATGGTCTGTAAGCTTAATGGAATGGTCCGCAAGTTTAATGGAATGGTCTGTAAGTTTAATGGAATTGTCTGTAAGTTTAATATAAATGTCGGTAAGTTTAATGGAATGGTCTGTAAGTTTAATGGAATGGTCTGTAAGTTAATAGAATTGTCGGTAAGTTTAATGGAATGGTCCGTAAGTTTAATGGAATGGTCTGTAAGTTAATAGAATTGTCGGTAAGTTTAATGGAATGGTCCGTAAGTTTAATGGAATGGTCCGTAAGTTTGATGGAATGGTCTGTAAGTTAATAGAATTGTCGGTAAGTTTAATGGAATGGTTCGTAAGTTTAATGGAATTGTCTGTAAGTTTAATATAAATGTCGGTAAGTTTAATGGATTGGTCTGTAAGTTTAATATAAATGTCGTTGAGTTTAATGGAATGGTCTGTAAGTTTAATGGAATGGTCTGTAAGTTAATAGAATTGTCGGTAAGTTTAATGGAATGGTCCGTAAGTTTAATGGAATGGTCTGTAAGTTAATAGAATTGTCGGTAAGTTTAATGGAATGGTCCGTAAGTTTAATGGAAATGTCTGTAAGTTTAATATAAATGTCGGTAAGTTTAATGGATTGGTCTGTAAGTTTAATATAAATGTCGGTAAGTTTAATGGAATGGTCTGTAAGTTTAATAGAAATGTCTGTAAGTTTAATAGAAATGTCTGTAAGTTTAATGGATTGGTCTGTAAGTTTAATATAAATGTCGGTAAGTTTAATGGAATGGTCTGTAAGTTGAATGGAATGGTCTGTAAGTTAATAGAATTGTCGGTAAGTTTAATGGAATGGTCCGTAAGTTTAATGGAATGGTCTGTAAGTTAATAGAATTGTCGGTAAGTTTAATGGAATGGTCCGTAAGTTTAATGGAATGGTCCGTAAGTTTAATGGAATGGTCTGTAAGTTAATATAATTGTCGGTAAGTTTAATGGAATGGTCCGTAAGTTTAATGGAATTGTCTGTAAGTTTAATATAAATGTCGGTAAGTTTAATGGATTGGTCTGTAAGTTTAATAGAAATGTCTGTAAGTTTAATGGATTGGTCTGTAAGTTTAATATAAATGTCGGTAAGTTTAATGGAATGGTCTGTAAGTTTAATGGAATGGTCTGTAAGTTAATAGAATTGTCGGTAAGTTTAATGGAATGGTCTGTAAGTTAATAGAATTGTCGGTAAGTTTAATGGAATGGTCCGTAAGTTTAATGGAATGGTCTGTAAGTTAATAGAATTGTCGGTAAGTTTAATGGAATGGTCCGTAAGTTTAATGGAAATGTCATGTCTGTAAGTTTAATGGAATGGTCTGTAAGTTTAATATAAATGTCGGTAAGTTTAATGGATTGGTCTGTAAGTTTAATATAAATGTCGGTAAGTTTAATGGAATGGTCTGTAAGTTAATAGAATTGTCGGTAAGTTTAATGGAATGGTCTGTAAGTTAATAGAATTGTCGGTAAGTTTAATGGAATGGTCCGTAAGTTTAATGGAATGGTCTGTAAGTTAATAGAATTGTCGGTAAGTTTAATGGAATGGTCCGTAAGTTTAATGGAAATGTCATGTCTGTAAGTTTAATGGAATGGTCTGTAAGTTTAATATAAATGTCGGTAAGTTTAATGGATTGGTCTGTAAGTTTAATATAAATGTCGGTAAGTTTAATGGAATGGTCTGTAAGTTTAATAGAAATGTCTGTAAGTTTAATGGATTGGTCTGTAAGTTTAATATAAATGTCGGTAAGTTTAATGGAATGGTCTGTAAGTTAATAGAATTGTCGGTAAGTTTAATGGAATGGTCCGTAAGTTTAATGGAATGGTCTGTAAGTTAATAGAATTGTCGGTAAGTTTAATGGAATGGTCCGTAAGTTTAATGGAAATGTCTGTAAGTTTAATGGAATGGTCTGTAAGTTTAATATAAATGTCGGTAAGTTTAATGGATTGGTCTGTAAGTTTAATATAAATGTCGGTAAGTTTAATGGAATGGTCTGTAAGTTAATAGAATTGTCGGTAAGTTTAATGGAATGGTCCGTAAGTTTAATGGAATGGTCTGTAAGTTTAATGGAATGGTCCGTAAGTTTAATGGAATGGTCTGTAAGTTAATAGAATTGTCGGTAAGTTTAATGGAACGGAACGTGAATAAAATGGCTCTCCATTTACGGTTCTAGGGTATCTGGGAATCCAATGCTAAACAGAACATAGCATTTTCGTTTATTTCATTCGATATAATAATATTATCTTTTTCCTTTGTTCACCTTCATAGTTTATAAAGTGTGGCGCCAGCAAGCCTAAATATTACATTTCCCTTTCAAAATTCAATTAGGAATTCCCCAAATATAATCAAACAAGGGTGTCTATGGAAACCCAAACTACTTTGTTTTCGTCTAAATTATTTATTCCAAGAGGTAATAACTTTATATAGCAGGTTATATAGGTATAAGGCTATATAAGTAAGTGTACTGGGGGGTCTATCCCTCTGTAGGCTGTATATAATATCAGCTGAGAGACAGTCAGACTCTATTAAGCAGCAAATCAGCTGATTTACGCTTAAACATCTTAGATTGTGTCACATTCCAGTTTTCTATCGGCATGGGTTTAATGTAGTCTAGTCTATGCTGTCTCCAGACTGTCACACACCCTAGGCAGACTAACAGGGAATGTTATGAATGAATATAAATACTCCAGTCAACTCAACTATCTTATCAGCTGATTTTACTAAAGTGTCTGAAATATTTCATTCATGTATTTTCACCTTCGAAACCAATAACCTCGGCCCAAAACGACATGGTTAATACCCAGTAATTGCTCCCAATACCCCGCGCAGACAGACATGCTTGGCATTTAAACCCCAACTAATTTACCATTTATTATATTTTACATATTATATTTTATATATTTTTGTATAGCGTTTGTCTATTTTTAGCTACCAGAAATCAAACATCACCAGAGTAAAGTATCCCCATACATTTAACGTTTAGCAGAAAATACAATTAAAAAAAGTAAGATATTTTTTCTATTTATAGCTGATCATATAGTGCTTTATGGTTGTGTTCCTTTAAACTGCAATTAAAAATGTACTTATTTGTTTAGCTTTCGGAGTCATAGGGGTTAAACACTAGTTGTTGTTTATGTTACACATTAATTTATTCTTAAATGAATTTCCTCTGGAAATTCTGCAACAATAAAAATCACTTAAAAACTTATTTTATTTTTTCAGTAAAAGGGGAAAGTTGATAAAAAGAGAAATAGGGCTCAACAGGGAAAGTGGATACAAATTACAAGGGAAATATGTTTATTGTTTTGGTTAGAAACGCTACCACTGTTAGTAGTAACCTGCTCCTTTCTCCTATAATAGCCCCTGTTATATTAAATACCCCGAAACATATTTTTCTCAATATGTGAACGTAGTTAAGTGCTTGTGCACTAAAACCATAACCGAGATAATGCCAATGAACTTCCAATCTCCCCTTTATATCCCCATATCCGTCCCCATCACTACTTTACTACTCCAACATTCAACTAAGTAGAGCCTGTGTGGTCCAAAGTTTCTCAAAATACAAAACTCTCCTATGTAGTCAAGTCAAGTCACTACACACTTCCATCCACGCAACGCTCTTGTTAGCGAGCGATTGGTATAGGTGTACCACATACGAAACGGCCCCTTCGAATTATACGTTGTTATGTAAATCAACCTTCTGCGAACGTCTACCCCCCCCCCCCCCCCCCCCCCACCCCCTCTCCCCATGTTAGACTTAGACTGCTATTCTTCGCATATTAAACTTGAACCTCCAGTGTTTTTAAAGGAGTGTTCGTATCTTTAACTCACCTCACCCCCACCCGACTTATAGAAGCGTTTGTGTTTAATAGTGCAAGAAGCTCATTCGCGTATCATTTGATAAAACTGAGGACATTATTAAGGGAGGCAGGCCGATAATTCTTGAGTTAAATAATGATGTTGATATAATGAGACATTATAGACACGAATGGCCCCAACATATCAACTAAAGAATCTCTAATTATTGTATTTCACATTTCCATTATATCACTGTTTTATTTTCTGATCTACTACCTGTGTTTCTCCAATCCGTCGTATAGTGTTGCTCTATTGCTTTAAATGAGGCTGGTGTTTATCATATAATTAATGATAACATCTATTGAACAAACTTTACCGCACTAAAATATTTTGTGGACCACACACACACGTGCCGTTGGCCCTAAACATGTTATTTGTAACGACATAATAATATTGTGTGTTTCTTTAAATGCCAATCTATGACTCATTGGGTTGTACTCTGTTACGTTTAAAGGTATTTTATCGATCAAGAAATTCTTTAGGAAGCTAAAAATTATTTACATTTACAATTAATTGAAACAGTATCTTAATCATTACGAACTATTAAAGAATAACGTATTAATTTGGTCACTGTGACTCCCTGTGTACAAGAAAACACTACCCACAAAACGTCTATATACAATACAATTCTAACTATTATCACAAAATTTCATTCCATTCACAATTTTGAAACATCAATAGTTTCTTTTCAAGTTGTACGTTCCTCTTCCCTGGCCTTAAATTATATTAAGACAGGTGGTCAGTGTTATTATGCGACACCCTGTAATGCCGCATATATCGCGAACATTTAGTGGCCTAATGTTCTATGTGTTATCTTTCTCAGAAGTGAATAAAGGCTCCAACAATCTGCATTCCAATTAATTAGCCCTGAGCTATAAAACACTGATAAACTTCCCAAACCTCTCGATACTAGTTCTCTACAAAGAGAGGTCAGTAGAGCCCAGCCAACCGCAATACCACATGCCTACGTGCTACATGCTTGATATTGGTATCTGAACTACACATGTTAGGGAGGAGGTATTCTGTTTACTTCTTGTAGGCCTACTACTGGTAATGAATGAGTGATGTAATGTGATTGACAGCTGTTTGGATATTAGGTAATGAAAACAAAAAACAATTATTATAATGGCTTGAGGCAATACTAAGAATACTATATGGTCTGTCTGTCTTCCTCTTGAATGGAACTAACATTCTGTAGCTAATTTTTCTGTGGAATTAATGCATTTATATTCAAACCCCAACATGCGATGCTTAGGCCCAATAATTATTTAGGCCAAGTGTTTTAATGTAGTCTAATTTCTAAGGCCCATGTGAAGTTTACCAAAATTTATCCTGTTATATTTAACTTTGAGGTTTACCCCCATGTGAAATACCAGGGTTTCGCTAAAAACCCAGGTTACAGAAGTGGGCTGAATCTAACCAAAACAATAAACTAATTAGTATCTGTATACCGGTGTTAAGATAGAAATTAGCTCTATAAAACACTTGAAAAATACAAATTCTTATATAAAAGAGCGTTAGGTCCCCGGCTGGACGTAAGAGACGCAGTAAGTAGAGTACTCTCAAAAATACAAATGTAACCTGTTCTATTGACTTTTGTTTATTGTTTTGGTTAGATTAACGTACCACTGTAACCTGCTCTTTTCCCTAAATTGAGAGTTTAACATTGAGGCGGGATATTAATTCGCCAAGGTGGGATTTGCGTCCAATCCCCCCCTGTCTCCCATCATCATGACTGGAGCTATCATAGACTCAATAATTGAACTTTATTAGTCCGCTGTCAGTAATGATGCTGAAAGTAACTCGAAAACTGAGATGGGGCCACTACAGAGTTATATTAGAATCACACATCTTTACTAATCTGTGTGAGTCTCTATTTACATCACTTAGTCTTCGCTTAGCCTTACTATACTGTTCTATAATAACAAGCGCGAAATCGCGCATAGGTCAGCGTCTACTAACGCATGAACTGTCTCATTGAATGGCTTACAACCAATCTTACAACAAAAAACATTCATCGGAATTGAACTCGGTGCCTAGAGATTCCAAGTCCCGCGCTCTGCCAACTGAGCCACTGGGGCCGTATAAATCCTTACCAATACCAAACAAATTGCCAACACCAACAACAACGGAGTGAATACTAGAGGTCTCGCTACGCGGGTCTAAAAATATAGAGGTACTTATACTATAATAATAGAACCGGTTTCCCCACCCCAGTAAAAAAAATAGGTCAGCTACGTGATGAAACAACATAATTCCATACTGATAGTGCTTTTACATTATTTTAGGCTCCATTGCCTATATGCCTAACCCCTCAATAAATACACCGATATATAGCAATATATTACCTCAATCATCCAGTTCAATTTTCCATCCCGTAAATGTCATGTCACATTTTCCGAGTATCTAAGAAGAATAGATGGACCTATTCATTGTGTAACTGTAATGGGTTTGGTTAGCGAGCGACTAAGTTTAATGTTCCAAGGCCGTTGCCCTCATATCCTGCGGGTTGTTACCAGCACTCATACCGCCTAGTAATTGCTATGTATTCCAGGCCCCTACAGCCTACAACAATAGCCAAAACTCCCAGGCCCCATAAATTACTCCTAGTCCCTTTTTTAATTTACTAGGAATTCAATAATTAACGCAGTTTCTAAGGCCAAAGTTCAGCTTCCAGAATACGGCTACCATTCCGATTTAATCGGGTACCCCTCTATAAACTGTGCCACCGGTAGTAAAAGCAGTTTGACAAGGAGGCCTACTTACTTTCTCCAACTTTCTAATCTCTCTGAATTTTTTGAGACGGCTATTGTTAACGCCATGTGCCCTTATTGTTACTGCTTCCATTGTCTGGGAATTTTACGCAGTTGGTTTGTAGAATAAATTATCTACTAATTCACCTGCCTGAACATTTTGTTCGGTGTCGCTTTTGGTATGGTTTAATTTATTTAAACAGAATTCAGTTAATATGGATTGGAGCCGAACAGTTAGTGGTGGGGGGGCGGGGGGGGGGGGGGAGCTAACGAAGAATGGCTCTCTGTCGGGCCTATCCATGGTAAGAATACAGGACTTTATGTTGTTATATTTCAATTTGGAGTTTGCAAAAATGTGTAGAATACAAACAAGGTTTACACTAAAAACCCGTGTTGCAGTGGGGCTGGATCTCCTCAATCTCCTCCACAATTCAATGAGAAGCCCAGTTGTGCGGACCTCTGTAATCGGCTCATTACAGCCGCACATTGAGATGCTATGCCGGCTTAAACAATAATGATATGCCGGCTTATCAACAAAATTGCACCGCCACAACTCCCTATCCCCCACGACTTTCGCGAGATTATCCGCATCTTCAAGGCCAGTGGCCTTTCGGTGGCGTCTCACGAAAGTCACGTGCTGTCAACCATGCTTATTTTCTCCATGGGGCTGCCAAAGCACAAGATTGTGCACAGGCTGACCCTGACAGCGATGAAGCGATGTCCTGCAAAGCGGAGGCGGCTTTCCCAAGTCTCAAGCTTGGCGGTGACCAATAGGCAATAGTATTATTTACTAGAAGCGCCAGTAATTCATTAAATAAAGTATCTGCCTTCTTCCAAACTAATATTGCAAAAATATATATAGAAGTATATAAAGAGTAAACTAGGACACTTCGAGTCCTGTCGCCAAAACCTGTTCTTTTCCCTTAAAGTTATAAGTAACATTGATGATTCACCCAGGTAGATTGCATTAAAGTCTCTATAACAAAGTTACCAGAAGAACGCCCAAATTAGTTAAATTCATCGAATCCCACGAAATATAGAGACTCCCACAGATTAGTTCGTGGTAAATTACGCAATTACGCCAACACAACAAAGCCCTCTTATTAAAGGTATTATTCATGGAAGTTTCATTGTTATGCGAAATAATACTAGACCCGGGGGTGTGTATTGCATAACCTGTTTGAATGGGATTATATACTGAATGTCACCTAGCTAATAGTTAACTGCGCGATTGTTTGAGGGCCTTCTTGTTGGGTTACTATTGTTCTTTCGAGTTCTGCACCTGAAAGTCGGACTTGTTTTACTGTTATGTATCGAGGCCCGTTTCGTTGGGTCCTTGTTTACAACCTGTCCGATTGAGTGGTCTCATATAGTGGAAACTTAAACAGATATGAGTGGCTTTCATTGCGGGGTTGACATGACGCCGTTATTTGCATCCGAGTGCAACACTTATAACCATTTATAATTTCTTTAATTCACTCCATCTTATATTTAATGGGGCTAATAATTTATTTTTCTTTCGAACACATATTGAACATGTTTCGATGACATAAAGACTTTTTTTTCCCATGACCAATTATATATTACCCTCGGAAACCCACGTGTATGCTACATTAGGCCTACAGCAACTAACTAATCCAACTGACAGTCGGTATACAAGGTCAAGAGTTACTGGCCCCTTTCAGAACTATTAGGGAATGGGACATATTAGCGACATGCAACTATCCCCATTGTTCATTAAAATAGGGATATAAAACCACAACTTCTTTATAAATAATCAAAACTAGTCTGGTATTGGTACCACCACCATATAATTGCCTCACATGTAACCCTGTGCTTATCTTATCTTATATCCCCCACCCCCTCAGATCCAATGGGCCCTTTTAAACAGCTGATCACGGCCCCATATCAGCTGGGAGTCAGCTGTTTATCGTGTATAACAAATATTACTTGTTCAAACGTATTTAAGAATGCCACGTGATTTGTTCATTACCATGACGCCCAATTTTTATAGATTGCTATTTAAATAAGATGTTTGCAATAAACGATAATGAGTTGTTTATTATTGGAATGAGTGATTTATTATTTTAATTTATTGCGGCCCCAGGAAATCGACGCTAACACCTGATTACTCACAATTACTATTATAATTAGAATTACTGTAGCCTGTTCTATAGAATTTAGTTTATTGTTTTGGTTCGAAGATATACTTATCCTGAATCAATCGGCGTATACGAAAGTTTATCGTTTTCTAGAGTCATTCCCACTGGATGCCACAAGGTAGCGCATTCGCTAGCATTAGGTAAATCTCTATACTTTAAATATTGTGTAGTATATGTTTCTACATATGAGGAAATGACATCCACTTATTCATAGCAGATTGATAGTTATAATACCAAGCAAATCTGAGTAACTGTTTCTGCAGAGTGCTGCAAGGTTTTACCAATGAGCCATTGTGTACTGCAACTCATTAATAATATGAAGATCATATAGTGTCAGTGTGTTGACTTTCCTACCAACACTAGTTAGGGGCCAGTATGGGGGTTTCTATGCCAGTACGTTGCAGTAGTGAAGTTCTTAGACGATTGAGGGAAGTTGTTAAATGTTTATTTTGCTTTGGTTATTAACTGGAGGGAGTGGTTTAAATGTTTTATTTTGCTGTGGTTATTAACTGGA
>JAUCBJ010001317.1:0-20288 GCA_032718475.1 Nemertoderma westbladi
TACAAACACGACACACAGTGGATATAAGTACCGATTTATTATCGTATACACACACGACACACAGTGGATGGTCACGTCGCGTGTCTTGTGATTTAGACTAGACAGCAGTGCAGCCATTGCTGTAAACAGAAAGCAACTGTGTGTCGTGTGTATATACGATATTAATCGGCACTTTATCTCTTGCACTAAAGGTAGATTTCTAATCGTAAAGTGACTAAGTGGGTGTTCCTTTTGTTTCTATTGTGTTTCAATCTACGGAATAGCGACACAACAGTGCGGCCCTTGCCCTTTCGAACTGCGGTGAATTCATTAATACTCAATGGAG
Source organism: Nemertoderma westbladi (assembly GCA_032718475.1). NCBI lineage: Eukaryota > Metazoa > Xenacoelomorpha > Nemertodermatida > Nemertodermatidae > Nemertoderma > Nemertoderma westbladi. The sequence goes on from JAUCBJ010001317.1 coordinate 326, forward strand.
TATGGTAACCTCTCCAACCCCCTAACTGTACTTTATTAGCCGGGCCTTTCTGATTGGCGCGGCGTGCGAGCCGTTCAAAGGGGCTCTTCTCCAATTCGAACGATGATTGGTTAAACTCCGTTTGAAGAATACCGCGCTTGGGTTCCAGGGAATATTTTGTCTTTGATCTTGATGATGTTTGCAATGGTGGGTTTCTTAGGATTTATACGAGTAGCTATTGCCTATTGCACTCTCACAGAAATAGACAGACATCCTTAGCATTATTATGTACTCACTCACACTGTAGCACTTCCAGTCCAGTCCATGCGTCGCTTCATTTAGCCTTAGCGACTTAGCTAAAGAGATGTTGGCTTTTATTTGATATTTTATTGATTTGGAGTTGTTGCACCTTGCCCGTTGCCCTGCGTAGAAATCGATTTAATGAATCTTTTAGACTGTCTTCTTGTACACTGTACTGTGCCTAGGGATTCAGTTAACCGTAACACACTCTTTTACCAGTTGGTATGGCTACACCGAGTACGAGTATAAGATAGTTAGTTTATTCGTTTATTTATAGGCTGATTGGTTGATATTATTTCTCGTTGTATTGGATATCAAATACCCGTAATTCAGTAATTGAACAGTTCAGGATTATCCTCCACCAACTGACCAATCTATTTATTTATGTTTGCATAACACGTATTACAGTATTATTCCGTAACACATATTGTTTATCTTTCGAACGACAGAATGGGTGTAAAGGGATTACAGACCTACATAGAGAACCACTGCCCGGACGCACAAATAAAAGTGCGACTGGATCTCGAAGCTAAGAAGTTCCAGGAACGTAGTGGGCGGCGTGCGGTGTTGGTTGTAGACGGATTGAGTTGTCTGCATAAACTCTACCCGCCGGAGATAGCCTGGGTTTTCGGGGGACAATGGCGGGAATACATGTCCTACCTGAATAACTTTATAGCGGCATTCCACAAATGCGGCATCGATTTAGTGTTTATATTTGACGGCACTGTGGACCGATGTCGTAGGCGGGAGTGGGCCCGCCGTCGCTTAGCAACCCGAAACGATATCGCGCAGATATTCAAAGATATAAAGTCCCACAACGCAGAACCCTCAGGGAACCACACCACTATAGTCTCTGCGTTGGGGACCTTTACTAGACTAGCGTTGAAGTCCCTGGGGGCCAACGTGTTGCAGACGACGCGAGACGCAGACACCGAGATCGCCAACTACTCCCGATGCCATCGCTGCATGGGGATCCTCTCACAGGACAGCGACTACCTCGTCTACGACGTGACCTACTACTCGTCGGGTGCGCTCTCGATAGACCGTAAGAACCACGCCGTTACCACCTACAGATACGAACGCGACCGGTTGGCCCACCATCTCACGATGGAACCCCAGCGACTGCCGCTGTTCGCGTCTCTAGTTGGCAACGACTACGTCGACTTCTATTCGTTGGGTTCGTGGCACCGACAGTTGACGCAGCGCTACTCGGGTCCCGTTCCCTTCGTCGAGTTGATCCCGGCGGTCGCGAGGTAGGTCGGTGCACTGTTACAGCCCCCCAAAGTAGCCGTTACCAGTTACTGTTACCTGGTTACAGCCCCCCAAAGTAGCCGTTACCAGTTACTGTTACCTGGTTACAGCCAGCCCCCCAAAGTAGCCGTTACTGTTACAGCCCTCCAAAGTAGCCGTTACTGTTACAGCCCCACAAAGTAGCCGTTACTGTTACAGCCCCCCAAAGTAGCCGTTACTGTTACTGTTACAGCCCACCAAAGTAGCCGTTAATGTTACTGTTACAGCCCCCCAAAGTAGCCGTTACTGTTACAGTTACAGCCCCCCAAAGTAGCCGTTACTGGTACAGCCCCCCAAAGAAGCCGTTACTGTTACTGTTACAGCCCCCCAAAGTAGCCGTTATTGTTACAGCCCCACAAAGTAGCCGTTACTGTTACTGTTACTGTTACAGCCCCCCAAAGTAGCCCTTACTGTTACTGTTACAGCCCCCCAAAGTAGCCGTTACTGTTACAGCCCCCCAAAGTATCCGTTACTGTTACTGTTACTGTTACAGCCCCCCAAAGTAGCCGTTATTGTTACAGCCCCACAAAGTAGCCGTTACTGTTACTGTTACAGCCCCCCAAAGTAGCCCTTACTGTTACTGTTACAGCCCCCCAAAGTAGCCGTTACTGTTACAGCCCCCCAAAGTAGCCGTTACTGTTATAGCCCCCCAAAGTAGCCGTTACTTTTACAGCCCCCAAAAGTAGCCGTTACCAGTTTCTGTTACCTGGTTACAGCCCCCCAAAGTAGCCGTTACTGTTACAGCCCTCCGAAGTAGCCGTTACTGGTACAGCCCCCAAAGTAGCCGTTACTGTTACAGCCCCCCAAAATAGCCGTTACTGTTACTGTTATAGCCCCCCAAAGTAGCCGTTACTGTTATAGCCCCCCAAAGTAGCCGTTACTGTTACAGCCCCCAAAAGTAGCCGTTACCAGTTTCTGTTACCTGGTTACAGCCCCCCAAAGTAGCCGTTACTGTTACAGCCCTCCGAAGTAGCCGTTACTGGTACAGCCCCCAAAGTAGCCGTTACTGTTACAGCCCCCCAAAGTAGCCGTTACTGTTACTGTTATAGCCCCCCAAAGTAGCCGTTACTGTTATAGCCCCCCAAAGTAGCCGTTACTGTTTCAGCCCCCCAAAGTAGCCGTTACTGGTACAGCCCCCCAAAGTAGCCGTTACTGTTACAGCCCCACAAAGTAGCCGTTACCAGTTACTGTTACCTGGTTACAGTCCCCCAAAGTAGCCGTTACTATTACTGTTACAGCCCCCCAAAGTAGCCGTTACTGTTACTGTTTCTGTTACAGCCCCCCAAAGTAGCCGTTACTGTTACTGTTACTGTTACAGCCCACCAAAGTAGCCGTTACTGTTACAGCCCCCCAAAGTAGCCGTTACTTTTACAGCCCCCCAAAGTTGCCGTTACTGTTACAGCCCCCCAAAGTAGCCGTTACTGGTACAGCCCCCCAAAGTAGCCGTTACTGGTACAGCCCCCCAAAGTACCCGTTACTGTTACCTGGTTAAAGCCCCCCAAAGTAGCCGTTACTGTTACAGCCCCCCAAAGTAGCCGTTACTTTTACAGCCCCCCAAAGTTGCCGTTACTGTTACTGTTACCTGGTTAAAGCCCCCCAAAGTAGCCGTTACTGGTACAGCCCCCCAAAGTAGCCGTTACTTTTACAGCCCCCCAAAGTTGCCGTTACCAGTTACTGTTACCTGGTTAAAGCCCCCCAAAGTAGCCGTTACTGTTACAGCCCACCAAAGTAGCCGTTACTGTTACAGCCCTCCAAAGTAGCCGTTACTGGTACAGCCCCACAAAGTAGCCGTTACTTTTACAGCCCCCCAAAGTAGCCGTTACTATTACTTTTACAGCCCCCCAAAGTTGCCGTTACCAGTTACTGTTACCTGGTTAAAGCCCCCCAAAGTAGCCGTTACTGTTAGAGCCCCCCAAAGTAGCCGTTACTGTTACAGCCCCCCAAAGTAGCCGTTACTGTTACAGCCCCCCAAAGTAGCCGTTACTGTTACAGCCCCCCAAAGTAGCCGTTACTATTACTGTTACAGCCCCCCAAAGTAGCCGCTACTGTTACTGTTACTGTTACAGCCCACCAAAGTAGCCGTTACTGTTACTGTTACAGCCCCCCAAAGTAGCCGTTACTGTTACAGCCCTCCAAAGTAGCCGTTACTGTTACAGCCCCACAAAGTAGCCGTTACTATTACTGTTACAGCCCCCCAAAGTAGCCGCTACTGTTACTGTTACTGTTACAGCCCACCAAAGTAGCCGTTACTGTTACTGTTACAGCCCCCCAAAGTAGCCGTTACTGTTACAGCCCTCCAAAGTAGCCGTTACTGTTACAGCCCCCCAAAGTAGCCGTTACTGTTACAGCCCTCCAAAGTAGCCGTTACTGTTACAGCCCCACAAAGTAGCCGTTACTTTTACAGCCCCCCAAAGTAGCCGTTACTATTACTGTTACAGCCCCCCAAAGTAGCCGCTACTGTTACTGTTACTGTTACAGCCCACCAAAGTAGCCGTTACTGTTACTGTTACAGCCCCCCAAAGTAGCCGTTACTTTTACAGCCCCCCAAAGTAGCCGTTACTGGTACAGCCCCACAAAGTAGCCGTTACTTTTACAGCCCCCCAAAGTAGCCGTTACTGTTACTATTACAGCCCCCCAAAGTAGCCGTTACTGTTACTATTACAGCCCCCCAAAGTAGCCGTTACTGTTACTGTTACAGCCCCCCAAAAGTAGCCGTTACTGTTACAGCCCTCCAAAGTAGCCGTTACTGGTACAGCCCCCAAAGTAGCCGTTACTGTTACAGCCCCCCAAAGTAGCCGTTACTGTTACTGTTACAGCCCCCCAAAGTAGCCGTTACTGTTACAGCCCCACAAAGTAGCCGTTACCAGTTACTGTTACCTGGTTACAGCCCCCCCAAAGTAGCCGTTTCTGTTACAGCCCTCCAAAGTAGCCGTTACTGTTACAGCCCCACAAAGTAGCCGTTACCAGTTACTGTTACCTGGTTACAGCCCCCTAAAGTAGCCGTTACTGTTACAGCCCTCCAAAGTAGCCGTTACTGTTACAGCCCTCCAAAGTAGCCGTTACCAGTTACTGTTACCTGGTTACAGCCCCCCAAAGTAGCCGTTACTGTTATTGCCCTCCAAAGCAAAGTAGCCGTTACCAGTTACTGTTACCTGGTTAAAGCCCCCCAAAGTAGCCGTTACTGTTACAGCCCTCCAAAGTAGCCGTTACTGGTACAGCCCCCCAAAGTAGCCGTTACTGTTACAGCCCCCCAAAGTAGCCGTTACTGTTACAGCCCCCCAAAGTAGCCGTTACTGTTTCTGTTACAACCCCCCAAAGTAGCCGTTACTGTTACAGCCCCCAAAGTAGCCGTTACTGTTACAGCCCCCCAAAGTAGCCGTTACTGTTACTGTTACAGCCCCCCAAAGTAGCCGTTACTGTTACAGCCCTCTAAAGTAGCCGTTACTGGTACAGCCCCCAAAGTAGCCGTTACTGTTACAGCCCCCCAAAGTAGCCGTTACTGTTACAGCCCCCCAAAGTAGCCGTTACTGTTACAGCCCCCCAAAGTAGCCGTTACTGTTACTGTTACAGCCCCCCAAAGCCGTTACTGTTACAGCCCTCCAAAGTAGCCGTTACTGGTACAGCCCCCAAAGTAGCCGTTACTGTTACAGCCCCCCAAAGTAGCCGTTACTGTTACTGTTACTGTTACTGTTACAGCCCCCCAAAGTAGCCGTTACTGTTACAGCCCCACAAAGTAGCCGTTACCAGTTACTGTTACCTGGTTAAAGCCCCACAAATTTGCCGTTACTTTTACAGCCCCCCAAAGTAGCCGTTACTGTTACTGTTACAGCCCCCCAAAGTAGCCGTTACTGTTACAGCCCCCCAAAGTAGCCGTTACTGTTACAGCCCCACAAAGTAGCCGTTACCAGTTACTGTTACCTGGTTACAGCCCCCAAAAGTAGCCGTTACCAGTTTCTGTTACCTGGTTACAGCCCCCCAAAGTAGCCGTTACTGTTACAGCCCTCCGAAGTAGCCGTTACTGGTACAGCCCCCAAAGTAGCCGTTACTGTTACAGCCCCCCAAAGTAGCCGTTACTGTTACTGTTATAGCCCCCCAAAGTAGCCGTTACTGTTATAGCCCCCCAAAGTAGCCGTTACTGTTACAGCCCCCAAAAGTAGCCGTTACCAGTTTCTGTTACCTGGTTACAGCCCCCCAAAGTAGCCGTTACTGTTACAGCCCTCCAAAGTAGCCGTTACTGGTACAGCCCCCCAAAGTAGGCGTTACTGTTACTGTTACAGCCCTCCAAAGTAGCCGTTACTGTTACAGCCCCACAAAGTAGCCGTTACCAGTTACTGTTACCTGGTTACAGCCCCCCAAAGTAGCCGTTACTGTTACAGCCCTCCAAAGTAGCCGTTACTGGTACAGCCCCCCAAAGTAGGCGTTACTGTTACTGTTACAGCCCTCCAAAGTAGCCGTTACTGTTACAGCCCCACAAAGTAGCCGTTACCAGTTACTGTTACCTGGTTACAGCCCCCCAAAGTAGCCGTTACTGTTACAGCCCTCCAAAGTAGCCGTTACTGTTACAGCCCCCCAAAGTAGCCGTTACTGTTACAGCCCCCCAAAGTAGCCGTTACTGTTACAGCCCCCAAAAGTAGCCGTTACTGTTACTGTTACAGCCCCCCAAAGTAGCCGTTACTGTTACAGCCCTCCAAAGTAGCCGTTACTGGTACAGCCCCCAAAGTAGCCGTTACTGTTACAGCCCCCCAAAGTAGCCGTTACTGTTACTGTTACAGCCCCCCAAAGTAGCCGTTACTGTTACAGCCCCACAAAGTAGCCGTTACCAGTTACTGTTACCTGGTTAAAGCCCCACAAATTTGCCGTTACTTTTACAGCCCCCCAAAGTAGCCGTTACTGTTACTGTTACAGCCCCCCAAAGTAGCCGTTGCTGTTACAGCCCCCCAAAGTAGCCGTTACTGTTACAGCCCCACAAAGTAGCCGTTACCAGTTACTGTTACCTGGTTACAGCCCCCCAAAGTAGCCGTTACTGTTACAGCCCTCCAAAGTAGCCGTTACTGGTACAGCCCCCCAAAGTAGGCGTTACTGTTACTGTTACAGCCCTCCAAAGTAGCCGTTACTGTTACAGCCCCACAAAGTAGCCGTTACCAGTTACTGTTACCTGGTTACAGCCCCCCAAAGTAGCCGTTACTGTTACAGCCCTCCAAAGTAGCCGTTACTGGTACAGCCCCCCAAAGTAGGCGTTACTGTTACTGTTACAGCCCTCCAAAGTAGCCGTTACTGTTACAGCCCCACAAAGTAACCGTTACCAGTTACTGTTACCTGGTTGAAGCCCCCCAAAGTAGCCGTTACTGTTACAGCCCCCCAAAGTAGCCGTTACTGTTACAGCCCCCAAACTAGCCGTTACTGGTACAGCCCCCCAAAGTAGCCGTTACTGTTACAGCCCTCCAAAGTAGCCGTTACTGTTACCTGGTTAAAGCCCCCCAAAGTAGCCGTTACTGTTACAGCCCCCCAAAGTAGCCGTTACTGTTACAGCCCTCCAAAGTAGCCGTTACTGTTACAGCCCCACAAAGTAGCGGTTACCAGTTACTGTTACCTGGTTACAGCCCCCCAAAGTAGCCGTTACTGTTACAGCCCCACAAAGTAGCCGTTACCAGTTACTGTTACCTGGTTAAAGCCCCCCAAAGTAGCCGTTACTGTTAGAGCCCCCCAAAGTAGCCGTTACTGTTACAGCCCCCCAAAGTAGCCGTTACTGTTACAGCCCCCCAAAGTAGCCGTTACTGGTACAGCCCCCCAAAGTAGCCGTTACTGTTACAGCCCCCCAAAGTAGCCCTTACTGTTACTGTTACAGCCCCCCAAAGTAGCCGTTACTGGTACAGCCCCCCAAAGTAGCCGTTACTGTTACAGCCCACCAAAGTAGCCGTTACTGTTACAGCCCCCCAAAGTAGCCGTTACTGCTACAGCCCCCCAAAGTAGCCGTTACTGCTACAGCCCACCAAAGTAGCCGTTACTGTTACAGCCCCCCAAAGTAGCCGTTACTGTTACAGCCCCCCAAAGTAGCCGTTACTGCTACAGCCCCCCAAAGTAGCCGTTACTGTTACTGTTACAGCCCCCCAAAGTAGCCGTTACTGTTACAGCCTGCCAAAGTAGCCGTTACTGTTACAGCCCCCCAAAGTAGCCCTTACTGTTACTGTTACAGCCCCCCAAAGTAGCCGTTACTGGTACAGCCCCCCAAAGTAGCCGTTACTGTTACAGCCCACCAAAGTAGCCGTTACTGCTACAGCCCCCCAAAGTAGCCGTTACTGTTACAGCCCTCCAAAGTAGCCGTTACTGTTACAGCCCCCCAAAGTAGCCGTTACTGGTACAGCCCCCCAAAGTACCCGTTACTGTTACTGTTACAGCCCCCCAAAGTAGCCGTTACTGTTACTGTTACAGCCCCCCAAAGTAGCCGTTACTGGTACAGCCCCACAAAGTAGCCGTTACTGTTACTGTTACAGCCCCCCAAAGTAGCCGTTGCTGGTACAGCCCCACAAAGTAGCCGTTACTGTTACTGTTACAGCCTGCCAAAGTAGCCGTTACTGTTACAGCCCCCCAAAGTAGCCCTTACTGTTACTGTTACAGCCCCCCAAAGTAGCCGTTACTGGTACAGCCCCCCAAAGTAGCCGTTACTGCTACAGCCCCCCAAAGTAGCCGTTACTGTTACAGCCCTCCAAAGTAGCCGTTACTGTTACAGCCCCCCAAAGTAGCCGTTACTGGTACAGCCCCCCAAAGTACCCGTTACTGTTACTGTTACAGCCCCCCAAAGTAGCCGTTACTGTTACTGTTACAGCACCCCAAAGTAGCCGTTACTGTTACAGCACCCCAAAGTAGCCGTTACTGTTACAGCCCCCCAAAGTAGCCGTTACTGGTACAGCCCCCCAAAATAGCCGTTACTGGTACAGCCCCCCAAAGTATCCGTTACTGTTACAGCCCTCCAAAGTAGCCGTTACTTTTACCTGGTTAAAGCCACCTGGGTAGCCGTTACTGTTTCTGTTACAGCCCCCCAAAGTAGCCGTTACTGTTACTGTTACAGCCCCCCAAAGTAGCCGTTACTGTTACAGCCCCCCAAAGTAGCCGTTACTGTTACAGCCCCACAAAGTAGCCGTTACTGGTACAGCCCCCCAAAGTAGCCGTTACTGGTACAGCCCCCAAAGTAGCCGTTACTGTTACTGGTACAGCCCCCCAAAGTAGCCGTTACTGTTACTGTTACAGCCCCCCAAAGTACCCGTTACTGTTACTGTTACAGCCCCCCAAAGTAGCCGTTACTGTTACAGCCCCCCAAAGTAGCCGTTACTGTTACAGCCCCCCAAAGTACCCGTTACGGTTACAGCCCCCCAAAGTAGCCGTTACTGTTACAGCCCTCCAAAGTAGCCGTTACCAGTTACTGTTACCTGGTTAAAGCCCCCCAAAGTAGCCGTTACTGTTACAGCCCCCCAAAGTAGCCGTTACGGTTACAGCCCCCCAAAGTAGCCGTTACTGTTACAGCCCCCCAAAGTAGCCGTTACTGTTACAACCCCCCAAAGTAGCCGTTACTGTTACTGTTACAGCCCCCCAAAGTAGCCGTTACTGTTACTGTTACAGCCCCCCAAAGTAGCCGTTACTGGTACAGCCCCCCAAAGTAGCCGTTACTGTTACAGCCCCACAAAGTAGCCGTTACTGTTACTGTTACAGCCCCCCAAAGTAGCCGTTACTGTTACTGTTACAGCCCCCCAAAGTAGCCGTTACTGGTACAGCCCCCCAAAGTAGCCGTTACTGTTACAGCCCCCCAAAGTAGCCGTTACTGGTACAGCCCCCCAAAGTAGCCGTTACTGTTACAGCCCCCCAAAGTAGCCGTTACTGGTACTGTTACAGCCCCCCAAAGTAGCCGTTACTGTTACTGTTACAGCCCCCTTTGAAAAAAAACTTGAAAAGAAAAACTTGAAAAATATTACAGTACTAAAATATTGTTTTATAATACTACAGTGGTGTTTTCAAGTTTCCAAGCAATAGCACTTGTGGTTTTTAAAATGCAGCATTTTTAATCTGGTCATCTGCCATTGTTGCGGATGGGACTAAGCCATGTCATTGTGCTGATAGATTATGTTTGCTCATAAGATACACTGATATTTTGAGTTAAGAAACTATCAACAATGTTTATTAGACATTCATTTTGTTAAAAAATAAGAACATTGTTGTTATAAAAATACGTAAAAAATCTAAAATTCTATAAGAATACTTAAAAAAATCTAAGAAATTCAGCAGCGTATCTTAGTGGTCCCATCTCTAGGGAAATAAGAAGCTATTATATAAATTATCAACGTCACAGAAAATTGTTTAACATGTACTACAATACCACAGTGATACAACTTAATATTTAGTTGGTGCCTACGAAAAATCGTACTTCTGGTACATTATGAATGTTGCGGATGGGACATTATGTACTTGTTTATCGAATATTGTGGGATTACGGTAAATTTAAAGCAACGCCAATTGGAGGGAAAGATGGCAGCGAATGCAAACGACAAAAATTGGCTTTATGTTCATAACACAAACATCTATAATGATTCAACTAATGACCCGCCCGCAACTTTCCTAACAAATTAGTAAATACTTAATAGTAAATACTAAATACTAAAAAGTTTAGAAACCACCAGTATAGTAAGTGGAACTGCTGAAAGTTGCATATCAATGTCGCCAATGTCATTTGTTTGACAATACGGACTGGACAGTTGCCATCAAACTTTCCAATTATATTATTGACTTTTCACATTCAGTCATTTGGCATTGTGGAACTAATTAATAGGTAAATCAACCCTTGTAAAGTATAATACCGACGTTGTTGACATACCAATTTATCTGTGAGGTAGAGCCAACATCTTGTTGCTTAACATTGTTCACAATGTGGAGTGTTATTGTACAAAATAGACCCCCATCACTATATGCTTCTTGGTGACTGATAATAATGTGGCTGAAGGATTTTTTCAAGTTAAATTTAAATCAGTAACATGTTCAAATAACAAATATTACGGTAATATCGATAATAACGTTACATCTTACATTGGCTGTATAAGTGAGTATCATATATACCTAAATGTAGGTGTTACCGATGGGACATCCGTTGCGGACGGGACATTGGCATTTACTTGACTACCTGGGAATAACGGACAATATATGTAAACTTTTTTTATTATTTATTAATTAGTAGGGTTAATGTCTTACCGAAAAAATATAAATAGCCACTTGATTGATAGTATCCAGGGCTTACAAGAAACGCCCATTGCGGATGGGACAGGTTGCCTCTAATTTCAAACACACGGTAGAAATTGGAGTGATTTTTCAATAATACTTGGAAGTTGTGTTTAATTCTACAATACTGTGTTGTGTGTATGTAATAATTGACCAACTTTTGGCACAAAAATACACGTTATATATAATACCATTCGTGTTCCACTAAATGAGGAATGTTTCGGATGGGACATTTACCATGACAATTTTTGTTCCACATATAAAGCTAAAATCAATGCCTAAAAATAGATCAATCCTTATTTTTTCACTTTAAACCGTAAGCTGGACATATACCACGTAATATTGAAGAGCTAATCTTTGAGCATAATGTTCGTAAATCGTAGTACCCTTAGTAAGTACCATAGTATATTTTTCACAAATGTTGTGGATGGGACACATTTTACTTTTATTTTGACTTCAAAAGGTCATGACAGATTTTTGCAGAAGCCTTTATGTGGCACATTGGTTGGAATATTATTGTCGAATAAAATGAGCCATTACTCTTATATCTGTGATGGTTAGTATGATAAAAAATAAATTTAGTTTTTAGTTTTTTAGTTTATTACAGGCTTTGGTACTAATTATATAATTAATTCTGAATGAATGTACACAGTCTCACATTCTCTCCGCTCGACCTTCTGACTCGTGCAACAACGGAATATAGTTGAATGCCGGTCAATTGAAAATTATTTGATTCAGGTTTATAGGTTAGTTTATTTCACTGCTATTGTAGAACTAACTTTGTATACCTCTCTGTTGCTCCAGATATGTCCAGGCCCAAGGGGGTGAGTTAGATCTCAAGGTGATAGCGACAGAAGTGTTTGGGAACCCGGAACGTTCCCAAACAATCGAGAACTCTTTGAGTTCCTACCGGATGGTAGCGGCTAAGGTCGTCGATGAGGAACCTACGGCGGGGTTGCCATACCGACGGGGCGTGGCCAGGGAGTGCGCCAAGTGCGTAAACGGCGACCACTCAGGTCTACCGCCCCCTAACGACCCACCGACAACACTCGATCCCTTGGTTCTTACCTTATCGAAACGGAGGCATTATAAGGTAAGTTACTAGCTGATACAAAGAATAATAATGTCCTCATTAAATTATATAGCGCACGTTAAGATGGTGAGGTAAATTCCAATACCTATAAATTAGTCTTTATCTTTACCAACAATTAAAAAAATATTCCAGAGCGTTGATTGGGTTTCTTTAAACTTTAATTTACTAGGTTTTTTATTTATGTGACTAGGTAGAGAATATGCCGGCTATTTACAATATATTACATCACGCGGTCTCAGAATGTTCCAACACGTTGGAGGACGAGAACGACGCGACTCTCCCGTCCCAGGCGACGATATTCCGGTCGGTTCGGGAACGGATGTACGGCCTGCTGTTCGGGGTCGGCACTTCCTCCTCCGTAGACCCCAAGGGCGCCTCACAGGACCCAAAGTCGCCCGGTACCCATAGCAACCCGTGTAGTCCCTTAACAACCCCATCTGCGAAACGTATGAAAGTGTCGGCGCCGAGCCCCGGCGGTTGTGGGAGTCCGAGAAGCAATCATAACTCGGCGCGGAGCACACCCACTAGTGTGGCTCGCACCGCCACGCCCACGAGCGCCACTCGCACCGCCACACCCCCCACCTTGTCCCGCACCCCCTGCACCACAACCGCCACTAACTCGCGCGTTGCTATGCCGACCTTGCGATTGGGTCACACTGCGGTGCACGAGTGGTTCGTTAGACCGTGGACGACGTTAAACGAACCGGATCTGCGACCGGCCGCGCCCCTAACCGACGCCCTCGGGGCGACGCCCAGACTCGAGACACTCTGGCTCGGAGACGGAACTTCCAACGACGAACTCAAGATGAGAGCTTTCCTCGCGGTCTTCGACAGTCTAGATATAGAAGATAAAGTCAAGGAGTTGCAGTCTGACCAGGTGAGTAACTAACTGTGTGTCCAACTCTTAGAACCCAGCATCACCCTACAGAACTTTATATATTATCCCCCCATCTTGTCTGCTATTTATCGGTTGACTTCAACCTCTGTATTAACACTCTCTTTATCTTCAGATTGTCCTCGTTGTGGTCCTTCATTTTCTTATCAAACAATCCCCCGACACTATCCTTGAATCATTTGAGGTCGATGCCATTATCGCCCAAGCTGTTAGCCTATTACTTTATGACGTCAACTGCCTTAAGAACATTAACGTAAGTTTCTAAAGAAGATATAATTGCCAATTACCGTAATATTTTAGGAGATTTATGTATTTATTTGTCAAGCAAGAAGTAGAAACCTTGGCTGTCGTTATTCGGGGGGGGGGGGGGGGGGGGGGGGGGTGGTGGTGGTTACGCGCTACCTATCCACTGGGAAGCAGGACTACTAACTTGACCCAGGGTGAAGAACTGACTGACATTAGTTAGCCAGTTAGTTAGTCCAAGTTAGTAAGGTTACGGTGCTACTTGGTTACCCATGTCTGTTAGCGGATCCATTCCGCTGTACATACATATAGCATATAGGGCATACCGGCAAAGGGATGATGCAACAGGGCAGCTGGGCTGTGGACTTATAATCCACCTCAGTGGGCTAGAAGCTAACAAAGGCCTATTTAGGGCGTGGTGAGCTGACCAATGGGAGGCCAGCACATGTCAGTTTATGAGTGTATCGCTATCGATTGCAGGCCTCCCAGAGTATCCTTTTTCCTTTTTTTAGAACGTTTCCTTTTTTTGTCCCTTTCCACACCTCTTTTTTTTTGGTTCAGAAGATCAGCTTCAGCTTGCTGTTGATATTGACAAGGTTATAACATAGATTACTGGCATATGCCGATTTTTATTTTGAATATGTTTATTTTGACAAAAATCACAAGCTAAGCTACCATAAAAATGTAGCAGTGGAGGGAACTTTAATATATTTATTTATTTTCTGAGGGGGGGATATATTATTATAATTGAAACAAAACCCACTTTGGTGAATTAACATTGTTGATTTTCAATTTAGGGAAAGAAACAGCATGCAATGGCAGTATATTCTAACCAAAACAATAAAAGAAAGCCTATAACACGGTTACAGTTTCATTTTTGCTCGTAATCAGCTGTTATTTTTGCATCTATTTTCCCCTGGAGGTAGTTGAATTTTGAGTTGTATCCTCGACCGGAAATCCGAACCAAAGTTTTTATATCACTTTCAAACTAAAGTTCTATTTACAAGCGTTTGATAAACCTCGATCAATGACCATCAATCGGCCGAGCTCAACCATCTCTGATAACTAGGCAAAAAGGTTGAAACTTTTGTAGTTGTTTTTAAACTGTTCTTATTTCATTGATAATATGATTTATAATAATTACATTGCCATTGCCGTTGTTCTCTGTCAGTCTGTATGTGTTTCTACTATTTAACTTACTTTGATCTCTTTTTGTCATATAGTGACGTTTCTTAATAGGCCTATATAAAGGTTAATGAAATATAATGTTTACTATCCTTTTTTTAAAGATAATATCAACTCAGTTTTTCCGTTTTATGAACTGCATCCTATCCTTTTTCCTTATTTTTTGAAAATATAAATTCCCTTTTTCCTTTTTTCATCGATTTTTTAGGCTGGGAGGACTGCGATTGGAGGCCAGAGAAACGTGTCAGCCTATAGGCAATATATTTCCCCATTTACATATATTAACGGTCACGGGTGTATTCTAACCAGTTGGCATTTATTCATGTTAGACGATGCGGAATCACTTCCGTACCGGTACACCAAATCTGTATTTTTTTAATGTGTGTTTTTAACTGTTCTATTATGATTATCACTGTTTTAGTGTTCTATTATGATTAGTTTTCTTTATCATAGTGTTAGATAATGTTAGATAACGTTTTTTATGGTAGCTAGATTTTTTTAATGGTAGCTAGTGATTTTTTTGGTAGCTAGTGATTTTTTTGGTAGCTAGTGATTTTTTTGGTAGCTAGTGTTTTTTTTTGGTAGCTAGTGATTTTTTTGGTAGCTAGTGTTTTTTTTGGTAGCTAGTGTTTTTTTGGTAGCTAGTGTTTTTTTGGTAGCTAGTGTTTTTTTTGGTAGCTAGTGATTTTTTGGGTAGCTAGTGATTTTTTTGGTAGCTAGTGATTTTTTTGGTAGCTAGTGATTTTTTTTGTAGCTAGTGATTTTTTTGGTAGCTAGTGTTTTTTTTTTGGTAGCTAGTAGCGTTAGACCGGAGCCAGATTTTTGCCGGAGCCGGAACCGGACCGGGTAAATTCCAAAAGTACCGGAGCCGGAACCGGAGCCGGACCGGGTAGGTAAAATTAAAAAATATGTATTGAGGCCTGGTATGACTGTATGACCTAGAGGTACAGGTACCACGGCTGCGCTGCACTGTCAGACTGTACTGTAATACGACCTGGCATGTTGCAGTTGCAGTTAGTCCACCTGTCCACTACAGCAGTACAGCACTACACAGCTACCGGCAGACCGGTACTGAGCTACATTTAGTGAGCCAACTTCTCCACTTTCTGACTTTGTTTTTACTCTATACCGGTACTCAGTACACCAGTACACTACTTTGTAGCCTCACGCCTGGCACCTGGTCTGCCTGGTAGGCGCGTAGTTTTACTGCAGCAGTAGATCTGGCAAAACAATCAGAGCAACGATGCAATAGCTGTACTGGCTGATAGCTATCAACTCAGTCGGCCAGTAGATCTCTAGATGTCAGACTGGCAGGTTGAGGTTTAGTACTTGTCTGCTTGTACTAATTCAACTTTTACGTTGTAACTTCAGCGCTAAAGTGGCAGCGACGGCGCAGACAGGGCCCCAAGACCCAAGACGTCATCGAGTGAGTAGGTAGTACAGTACTGTGAAGGGGCTAGTGTTCTGACTGGCCTGTCTTTGTAGCCTCGGCCTGGCACTGGTAAGCTCAGTACAGCAGTAGGCAGTGTAAGCTGTCTGGCTGTACCACTGGACTATGATGGACTAGACTTGATCACCGTGACTGTGGACATACTGTTTGTGCTTTTGTGTGTCTCTGTCTGTCTTTTACAGTTTTATACTGGAGCTCCGGTCCTCCGGTCATATTTTAGCCGGAGCCGGACCGGAACCGGAGCACCATTTTCCGGGCCGGATCCGGACCGGAGCCGGAGCTCCGGTCTAACACTAGTAGCTAGTGATTTTTTTGGTAGCTAGTGTTTTTTTTGGTAGCTAGTGATTTTTTTGGTAGCTAGTGTTTTTTTTTGGTAGCTAGTGTTTTTTTTGGTAGCTAGTGATTTTTTGGGTAGCTAGTGATTTTTTTGGTAGCTAGTGTTTTTTTTTTGGTAGCTAGTGATTTTTTTGGTAGCTAGTGTTTTTTTTTGGTAGCTAGTGTTTTTTTGGTAGCTAGTGTTTTTTTGGTAGCTAGTGTTTTTTTTGGTAGCTAGTGATTTTTTGGGTAGCTAGTGATTTTTTTGGTAGCTAGTGATTTTTTTGGTAGCTAGTGATTTTTTTGGTAGCTAGTGATTTTTTTGGTAGCTAGTGTTTTTTTTTGGTAGCTAGTGATTTTATTGGTAGCTAGTGTTTTTTTTTGGTAGCTAGTGATTTTTTTGGTAGCTAGTGATTTTTTTGGTAGCTAGTGATTTTTTTGGTAGCTAGTGATTTTTTTGGTAGCTAGTGTTTTTTTTGGTAGCTAGTGATTTTTTTGGTAGCTAGTGTTTTTTTTTGGTAGCTAGTGTTTTTTTGGTAGCTAGTGTTTTTTTGGTAGCTAGTGTTTTTTTTTGGTAGCTAGTGATTTTTTGGGTAGCTAGTGATTTTTTTGGTAGCTAGTGATTTTTTTGGTAGCTAGTGATTTTTTTGGTAGCTAGTGTTTTTTTTTTGGTAGCTAGTGATTTTTTTGGTAGCTAGTGTTTTTTTTTGGTAGCTAGTGATTTTTTTGGTAGCTAGTGTTTTTTTTGGTAGCTAGTGTTTTTTTTGGTAGCTAGTGATTTTTTGGGTAGCTAGTGATTTTTTTGGTAGCTAGTGTTTTTTTTTGGTAGCTAGTGATTTTTTGGTAGCTAGTGTTTTTTTTTGGTAGCTAGTGATTTTTTTGGTAGCTAGTGTTTTTTTTTGGTAGCTAGTGATTTTTTTGGTAGCTAGTGTTTTTTTTTGGTAGCTAGCAAGGACTACTATACTACAGGACTGGCACACCCCTTCATCCGACTTCGCTAGCGAAGTCCATTGGTTTGGTATTGCTTTATACTGTTATAGACATTGTTATCAAAGGATTTGTATGAAATTTAGTACACAATCGTAATTATTAGTAACATAATAAATTTTGGTGTCAAGAAATAAAGGACGAGCGCAACGAGGCTTGTAACAAAGGGGACGACGAGTGTTGTGTACTAACTATTCATTATAGTCTAGAACGACCGTGTTGAGTTAGTACATTGTGCGACATAAAAAACGATGTGAACAGTACCCCTACTGGTAGGGGAATGTTGTTACACAGATGATATCGGATTCAACTAACGGTATATTTGTCTCACCCCACAATACAGCAATATACATGGACCTCCCTCTCTCTATATTCTTTATCTCTGGTCATTTACTATCCTAAGTCAAGCCAGGTTCCAGGTACTGATATTATTACTTTATAGGGCTATTATTATTAGGTACTTTATATTACTATTAAGTACTTACTTTATATTACTATTAGGTACTTACTTTATATTACTATTAGGTACTTACTTTATATTACTAGTAGGTACTCTATGTTATTACTTTATTATTTATTACGATAGCCGACCCAATATTCCCCACCCCAGACTGAAAACACATCAATGACCCCGATACGGGCTCTTCATTAATTAAAAAATCTTCAATCAAATTATTGATTATTATTATTAATAAAAAAAAAGATATTGAAATTATTAATTAATAAATTGATTAAGTATCAATCCCGAATATTAAACATAAACCGGAAAATTAAACGAGTGACTCCCCTGTAGACTCCTTTATATATATCTCAGTTTTTATGAGTCTCTCCGGGCGCGGACTAACCGTGTGACCCCCTGTAGAGAAATATCTCAGTGTTTATGAGTCTCTCCGAGCGCGGACTCAACGTGTGACCCTCTGTAGAGAAATATCTCAGTTTTTATGAGTCTCTCCTGGTCCATCATAAGAGGTGATGAGGCATGAGGAGCAAGTTGTAATCCACCACGAGTTAGGGCTTGGGTAAATAAATATATTATCCTCCTCTAAAATATCACCTGTGATGTCTAACTCTGGGATTACCTTTATCAGGGCAGGAATCCTGCAACGTAACTTGCTTCTTTGACAAAAGTGAAACCTGTATATTCGTCGTTATGGAATAAGAAAAGCAATAGGCTACTTGGAACTCCGATCGCTTCACAAAAATGTCAGTATCGCGACCGTATCCTGCGATTCCCTTTAGCCACTTAGAAACAACGGGTTCAGTCAGCTACAAAAAGCCCCCAATTAAATCTCGCTCATTGAGAGACTGAAGGTGGCGTTCCTCAATGGGAGGGAGTTCTCGTGGAGTGGGGGGTCGCGGTGGAACACACGATAAGGGAAGTAGAATGGAGGTATTGTTGGTCGCAAGGAACCGCCAGGGACTTTCTTGTGCGGAATTCCCGCGGCTGCGCGGGACACTCTGGCCAATGTCAGAATGTTGAATACAAATGACGGCAGTGCTTCCATAACTTAAACGGAGAGCCGTCATCTGCCTGCACTGCGTCGTGGTAGCGCGGCGATCCACTGATCTCATTCGGCACCGACAGGAGGAAGTTTCACTGCGCGAACGTTCAGTAAACTGCAGAACAGTCTAGCTGTCTGTTTGTAGGTTAAGTATACTGGTATAATAAATCATTATACGGTAGCAGTACAGCTTACAGCAGTACTGCAGTATGAAATGAATGGACTTCGCTAGCGAAGTCGGATCAGGCAGTATGCCAGTCCTGTAGTATAGCAGTCCTTGGTAGCTGGTGATTTTTTGGGTAGCTAGTGATTTTTTTGGTAGCTCAGTGATTTTTTGGGTAGCTAGTGATTTTTTTGGTAGCTAGTGTTTTTTTTTGGTAGCTAGTGATTTTTTTGGTAGCTAGTGTTTTTTTTTGGTAGCTAGTGATTTTTTTGGTAGCTAGTGTTTTTTTTTGGTAGCTAGTGTTTTTTTTGGTAGCTAGTGATTTTTTTGGTAGCTAGTGTTTTTTTTGGTAGCTAGTGATTTTTTTGGTAGCTAGTGTTTTTTTTTGGTAGCTAGTGATTTTTTTGGTAGCTCAGTGATTTTTTGGGTAGCTAGTGATTTTTTTGGTAGCTAGTGTTTTTTTTGGTAGCTAGTGATTTTTTTGGTAGCTAGTGTTTTTTTTTGGTAGCTAGTGATTTTTTTGGTAGCTAGTGTTTTTTTTTGGTAGCTAGTGTTTTTTTTTGGTAGCTAGTGATTTTTTTGGTAGCTAGTGTTTTTTTTGGTAGCTAGTGATTTTTTTGGTAGCTAGTGTTTTTTATTGGTAGCTAGTGTTTTTTTTGGTAGCTAGTGTTTTTTTTGGTAGCTAGTGTTTTTTTTTGGTAGCTAGTGATTTTTTTTGGTAGCTAGTGTTTTATGAAAATTTTTCAAATAATAATTATAAAATAAAATATTTGGTAGAACAATTATTCCCTTGTGAATTAGAAATAGATAAAAAACACATATAAATAATAAACATTCATAGTTTTGTTAGTTTAGAGAAAATAAAAATACCAAATATTTAATTTTACAATTATTATTTGCAATCTTTTCATAAAATACTAGCTAAGCTACCATAAAAATATTTAATAGCTACCATAATATTGTGTGAAGGTCCAACAATGTTCTAGAACACTAATTAAAACAAAATAAACACATAAAAAATACACATTAAAAAATCCAGATTTGGTGTACATGTACGGAAGTGATACCCTTCCCCTGACCCCCTTTAGCTGCACCCCTTGGTAAAGTTATTAGGGCACAGAAACTCACGGATTATTCGCGAATTTCGCAAACGTCGCGAAATTCGCGATTAGGGGGGGGGGGGGGGGGGGGGGGGGGGTGTCATCAGAAGATGACATTATATTACGGGTCATGGTGTGTATATATAAAAATGGTAGTTAAAATTTGCTTACAAAATTTATTTAGACTATTTTTTAAAGTGATA